>CAKNWT010325184.1:5746-22408 GCA_932066315.1 Andricus coriarius | reverse complement strand
TTCGCGCACGTCAAAAATGGTCCAAAACTACTTGAAAACACTCAACTGGGAGGTGCTACCTCATCCCGCTTATTCACCAGACCTGGCTCCTTCTGATTACCACCTGTTTTCGTCGATGGGTCACGCGCTCGCTGAACAACACTTCGATTCGTACGAAGACGTCGGAAAATGGCTTGACGAGTGGTTTGCATCGAAAGATAAAGACTTTTTTTGGCGTGGTATACATAAATTGCCCGAGAGATGGGGAAAATGTATAGCAAGCGAGGGAAAATACTTTGAATAAAGTTTATTTTATTTTCTGCCAAAAAAAAACTACTTTCTTTTGCCTGAAAACAGCGGATTTAAGCTTATACACCTGGTATACCAGGAAGATCATGTGCGGATCAGATATTTAGCTTGAGACAGATGACAAAAAACAGTTTGAAAGTAAAAAAAAAAGTTTTTTGTGCATTTTTGACCTGAAAAAGCGTTTGATAAGGTGAATAGAATTAAGCTTTGGGAAGTTTTGAAAGAGCATGAAGTCAATTGTTGGCTTCTAAAAGCAATAAAAACAATATGTGTAGGCACTCTGATTGTAAGGGTAAATAGGCAACTGAGTGACGGATGATTTTATATTAGGCAAGGTGTTAGGCAAGGATGCATTATGTCCTCTTGCCTGTTTATTATAGTCATGGATAAGTTTCTAAGAATGGCCCTCTTCGACAAAGAAGGTGTGCATCTCGGCACAGTGATGGTACGTGGGTTGGCGTTTTCAGATGATAAGGTTGTTACGACAGAATCAGTCGATGGCTTGCAGATAATGTTGAGCGGACTGAACAATAGCATGAAGAACATGGGTCTTACGATTAACGTAAATAAAACAATAAAGATGGTGTTTGAAGGAAAGGGTGAGAAAACAGTATGCAACATTGCCTTAAAGGAGAAGAGAATAGAACAAGTTGATAATTACGTGTATCTTGGTAGATTATTTACTACTGACGGAAAGATCTGTGGAGAGATAGCAAGGCGCATAAACGAAGGTAGGAAAGTTATCGGCAGTATAGGAGCCATTACCAGAATTGAAACGTAACAAATAATGCTAAAATTGCAATATATAATTAATTCTGTATGCGCACCCACTGTGCTGTGAGGTAGCGATTCCTGGTCCTACCAAGAAAAGGGTAAGAGTAAAGTTATGGCGCGGTTGGCATGCAATTCCTGTGAAATATATGCTGTAAAACGCTAATGGACAAAGAAAATAATGAGAAGATTCTTAAAAAAATGTGATGTAGAGGAAACACTGTTTGATAAGAGTGAAAGGAATTTGTTGAAGTGGTTTGGTCATGTTGAGGGATTGAAAGGAGAAAGATCAACGAAACTAGTATATTTAGGTGAAGAGAATGGTAGCGTACCAAGAGGCAGAGCGAGGAAAGAATAGTGGGAATGTGTAAATGAGACTCTAAAGCGGCAAGATATAAAAAGCCATAGAAACATAAGAGCTTGCATGAAGAGATGTATGTATGATTATCAGTCAGTTTACATATTTTTGTGTGATATATGACATATGATGACTTTATGAAGCTATTCGTGTGGAGTGATTGCTGGAGAGATTGATCAGCGACCTGTGTCGAAGCGATGTTGCGGAGCGAACATGTTACTTGAATAAGCAACACGGGAATTCTAGATTGATCTAAAATTTATACCTCGTCCTACATTTCCCTTTCTCACTTGAATTCCCTTTCTCATATGAATTCCTTGATCCCCGGAAGTATAACGAGACTAGAACCGAGTAAATTACGCTTACCCCGAAAGGGATTTGGCCTAATGATATAATATAATAGTAATAATAATAACGCTTAACCTGCTATCTTTATGAAATTTTAGCCGTAATAAAGTTATGTTATAAGTTTCAATCTTTTGTCCATAGTAGGTTGATCCTAAAATTACAAAATTTGACAAATACAGTATGATCTTGAGAATTCTGGCTTCTTTTTGAAAAAAAAAAAGAAAATCCCTGAAGAAATGTAATCCAGTCCGATGAATTCTTGCACTCCCTCAGCGATATCAAAGGTTAAACTCTAAATATCATCTTTGCTTTCACTCTTACAGAGTAGTTTTCATGACAGTTTAGCCTAATTATTCCTGTCCAAAAATATGATGTAACGATATGTTTTAGAAATCTTGCAACCATTGTTGTTGAAAACCTTATTGGCTTTGCATTGGGAAATTATATTGACTCTCGAGAAAAAATTGTAAAATATTTGAAGCGTGCTCTACAACAGAGCATTAAACGCCTGTTACCACAGGGATCATTTTGTAACTATATTCACATATTAGATGACCAGTTGATTCAGTTAGATAATAATTTAATCAAACATTTCGACACACACTGGTGGCCCTCGTCAGTAGATTTATTGATTGTGTAAAAAATTACATAATTTCTTTCAGGGACATAGTTTACAAATTGGATGTTTGTTTTTGTGTGTGATGAGGAAATTGTTGTTATCTTTGGTTTATATCACAGTTTTAAAATATTAGGATTTATTATTGGTTAATATTTCAGTCGAAAACTATTTAAAAATTTAGAAGATTAAAATATTTTTATATTATTTAAATTTAAATATTGTTTGTATTTAAAACGTAGTAAAATGTATTTATTTGAACATTATTTTCGTAACATAATTACAATTGAAAAAGCAAAGCCCATCAACAACTATTTAATGATTTTGTTCAGAATAATAAAATTTACAATCTTCAAAAATTTATAGTTTTTATAGTGTGTTCGTTAAATAAAAAAGTATAATTTCAACAAGATTTCAAATTTTTAACAATTTTGGATGTTATTGTTTTTCGTTGGGAATTTGTATTTTTAATAAAAAAATATTACAAAGAAGATTTAAAATTTTCAAACAGTTTTAGGTTATGTTATAGGTTTCATACCGGAAATCGGTATTTTTAGTTCTAAGCATAATTATTACACCTAAGAGTAGATTCACAATTTTTGTACAATCTTAGGTTATGCTCGCGTTTTTCAACGGATATCGTTATAGATTTCAAAAAAGGTTTGCAATTTCCGAACAATTTTAGGTTATGTTAATACTTTTCACGGGAAATTCGCTGATGTAAAACAAAAACATATTAGGTTTCAAAGAAGACCTACCATTTTCAACAAATGTTATGTTTATGTTTTTCATTAAAGATTGTCATTTTGAATTGGAAAATCATTAAATTTAAACAAATATATACAGCATTTGAAGGAAAATAATGAAAAATTGAATATTTGTTTACGTAAGTGGGATATATAACAACATGAATCTTTTTTAACAACATTCGAAAAATTTGAATTTGAAGTTCAGATATCCATTTTTATCAATTATAAAAGATATTGCCTTAATTTTCTTTTTTCATTAGATTAGATAATAGATGCTATAAAATTAAAAAAAAATAGTATTAATATAAATTTTATATTTCAGTTTAAAAATTTCGTGATACTAAACAAATAATATTCGCGCGCGTTTTTTTTAGTAATGGCAAAGTTAATAGTTTTGTGTAATATTATTGAAGAAAATGTGCTGACGTATTTTTACATAATGAACTTTTCCTTCTAATAATTCAGACTTTTAGTGTACCTAGACTTTTAAATATTTTCGACACGAATTCATTGGTACCGTCTAAATTGTTTTCATGTTAATTTAGTTATTTTTATTTATCATCAAATAAAAATAATAATCATGAAATAATAAAAACAATGTACATGGTTCCAGCGAATTTATATTGAAAATATCTACAGGCCTAGATATACTAAGAGACTTAATAATTAAAAAAAAAAATGACCTAATAAATATTCTCTATCCATTTTTTTCTATAAAATTTCACAACTCCAATAAGATGTTTATAGTGCATAGTATACATTTTTCAAGTTTCGTCATTTTTTGACCACCCTAGTCCTTAGTTAATAATAATACTCTTGGCCAATTCTTCAGGCATGGTACATTTTTGAAGAAAGTTCTGTTTTATATATCCACAAATACTAACTTAGTTGAATTCACTTAAATTTCCACTTGTACTTCCATATAAAAATGTTCAGCTGCTGGGTACAGAAATTAAATGAAAGTAAAAATGTATACGCTTCTCGCGAATACAGTGTTTCAGTGAATCAATTTAGTAATTTAACTGAACATATTTCTTAAAGTGATTAATAGCGGACAAAAGGAAGAATTGAGTGTGTGCGCCTTCGCATATGTTTGATGTCTGAAATAAATTGGCAATATGCAGACATTGCACAGCACACACATTCGAGCAACGACTTTCGTACGTTCTTTATTTATGAATCTCGTCTGATTACGATATAGCGCGATAATTTTCCAATCCTCATTACGGCTTTAATCTTTTCGCTTTATCACGTATATGATTTACCGGCAGCTGCAGTAGATTACTACATAATCCTGCCACTCGATTTCGGTGGCCTCGACCGTTGGATTGCCGTGTTACAGTGCATTGTATCATAATTCGATGGTGTATGGCCCTAGCATGAGTACATTCATAAGTATGTGTGTGATACGCCACATCAGAATAAAGCTCATACGAGATGAGATGAGCTCATGACGTGCGTTCACTGTGCGTTCACGTGGCTGTGCAGTATTTCCCTGTGCGGTGTGATGTGGCTAGGTCGTGTGTGACAAGCCAACCGTGTTTGCTGCGAATGTGGGTAGGACAATGTTTTCATTAACTGAATACATGGCCGGAAAGTCGAAATTTCGTTTAAATGTCCTAGATACCTACATGAATTCACATTGCACCTCTAATATTTTTTGCAAATCCAGGAAAAAGTCAGGACATTTCTGTAAGGGGTCATTCACAAAATACGTGATACTTTAAGGGGGTGGTGGTCTTTAAAAGTATAATTCTCCATGTTAAGTGCAATAGAAAAAGCATCACTCAGGCGCCGGGGGGGGGGGGGGTGTTTAAAGTTCCTGAAAAATGTATCACGTATTTTGTGAATGGCCCCTAAGAAGCACGTCAAGTAACTGTAAAAAATAGTCATTAATGCCACACAGTCACTTTTAGTCAATTTTTTTTTTAATCACTTTTTAGTCACTTTTCTTTCAATAAATTAACCCATAGGTTAATCAATATGGAATTCAGTTCTAAACCTATTTCTGAGGTTTCTTGAATTCGTTGAAATATTTGGGGTATTTTAAAAGATTCTGATAAATTTCTAATAGATTTTAAAGGATTTTCATGATTGTAGGGTATTTTTGAAAATTCTAAGGAATTTTCAAGAGCTTCAAAAAGTTTCGAGGGAATTCAAACGATTTTAAATTTTTTAGGGTATTTTTAATAATTCAAATGAATTTTAAGGATATTTAAAAAGTTTCAAGGGATTTCGAAAGTTTTGAATGTATGAGAAATATTTTAAGGTATTTTTAATAGATTTAAATCATTTGAAGTGATTCAAAAGAATTGTAAACACTTTAGGATATTTGTTTCAAAAACTCCAAGGAATTTTCAAGAGCTTTAAACAGTTTCAAGGAATTTCAAAAGATTTCAAAGGATTTCAAATATTTCAGTATATTATAAAAGGTTCCAAAGCATTTTATAAGATTTTCGAGTGTTTCAATAATTTTATGGGATTTTGAAAGTTCTCAACGTATTTTAATAAATTGTCCAGGTGTTCAGGTAATGTTGTCAAATTTCATCCAGTCTCACGGGATTTTATCATATTTGAATGGATTTAAAAGAATTCACTCACAAGAAGTGAGGGGTTTTGTAAGGTTTCGAAGATTTGAAGAGATTTTTAAGTATTGTTTGGAATTCTTTGGAATCCTCTTGAGATTTTTAATTCACTTGAATTCTTCTAAATTCACTGAATTCTACTTAAATCAATAGAATTAGAAAAAAAACATTGTTTCATTTATCTTAGTCTTTTAAACTCATCTTGAATTCTTAGGCATTTCATCAAATCTTTTTGAATTTCCTTGAATTTGTCTAACCTTATTTCAAACTTACTGAATTTAATTAATTGTTTTATATTTCTTAATTGTTTTCAATTTACTTGAATTCTTTTTTAATTCACCTTGCGTTTTTATGAATTTCATATTAATTTCCTCTAAATTTATTTTAATTTTACTGAAATGAATATCACTTTTTGGGTTTGCAATTAGTCACTTTTGATCACTTTTTCGCGTTTTTCAAGTAAATCAGGGGTTTTCAGCCCTGAAAATAATCAATTAACTTTTTATAATTTTAAGCTTGAAATTGTGTAATTTCATTTATAAAAGATTCGTCATTAAATATATTATAAGATTATAATTTTGTTCTCTATATATTAATGTACTAGGAAGATACCTAAATAACGAGCTGTTTTAGCTGAATTTTGCAATCTAGAAATTTTGTAGATAGAAAAATTGAGCTAAAACAGCTTGATATTTAGATAACACAACTAGATATTCAGGTAACACAGCTATATTTTCTTACAGAAGATCTCAGATCCAGCTATACGTTTAGTTGAAAAAGCTAACCATTTTTTCAGTGAAATATGGTTGGACTTATACAGAAAATACTGGGTGTATGAAACTTTGTATGTAATGCTAGAACGTCCGCCTAGTTCATTGATAAAGGGGTAAACTCGCCTTACCGACTCGAGAACAACATTTTCTGACCTTAGCGAAAAAAAATTAGCATTAAATCAAGAAAATATCGGTACGAATACGGAAGATACAATATTTTTATGAGCCAAGAAAATTGGTCTTGTCTTAGGAATATCATACCTAAATGAAGAAAATCAAGTTTCTTCAATGTAGTACATTTTATTGTGGAATTAAATATTTTCTTGGATCAAGAAAATATAGTATCGCCAGTATTCACAGCGATATTTTCTTTATCCAATATTAATTATTTTTCCGCTCATTCATCAGTTACCCAGCCGGCCGTTAATTTGAAATCTCGACTATTAATATAAAGATTTTTTTCGTCTTGACGTGCATTTTTGTAGAAAAACAAATCTGTAAAGGGGATAAGACTCTTAGAGGCCTCTCTGTGGTCTCAAGTACTCCGATTTTACCACAAAATGAACTATTCTAGTGCTGAATTGATTCTTGTTAAGTAAATGGCTAAGATTGAAGCATTAATTGTATTACAACAGGGGCTTATCTTGCACACCATAAAGTACATCTAAAATACAATGTCAACATTATACAACCTAAGTATACTCTGCTCTAGTACGTAGGTTGTAGAAGATTTCGAGATCAATCAGATTCTATTGCCTAAACTAATACGACAATCCCACAAAGTAATTCCCAATCTCATCGGAAGATCCATAATACGATAGGATTCTTATTTTCGTTTGAGGCATAATAGAATCTTTCTGCTCATAAGGTGTGCGTTGGTAACTCGGAGAAAAATCGAACCACTCGATATATGTCAAGCGATGCAGAATAGGACGGATACAATGGATAAAGGGAATCGGACTATATTCTCAAGGACTGGATCAGAGTAGCCCACAATGCAAATCAATTGTAAAGGTTGGGTGCGGTCGTGACCGCAAGTTGGCGATCACAATCTCACGTAATCCAAGCATGTATAACACGCGAGGTATTATTAATTGTACACAACTAATCGCAGACGAGTAAAATGCATTTCTGAGTTTGGTCGTCGCAGTAGAATCAGTCGCATGCTGGAATGTCGGTCATACGCGTCACGATTCCGCTTGTACAAATTACTTTTCGAGCTGCGTTAACTCACGGTATCGTTAATACTGCCATCGTTGACCTACGGATTAGACACGCGCAGCAAGAACATACAAAACCGATCTTAATCGAGCGTCACGCTTGTGCGTAGCTACAACAATTCCACTTCAGAGCCCCGCGAAGCGCTAATTTCACAGTTTCGCATCGTCCGTTACTCCTTTTTACATTGTTCCTCCAATCCAACTCACCAAATCTCAAAGCGCAGAAAAAGAGGCTGCTTTGTATGCTCTACAATGTGGATATTCACTGTCTTCTTTTTTACTCATCACGTCTAGAAGATTGATTTAACCTATTTTTTAACTGTACTTTGCTCATTTTAGTTATTTTAATTGCCTGGTTAGCAAAAAGAAATAAAGCATTCTTGTTATAAATGTGTGGCGGATGATCTTCATTTTTCGATATTGATGCTTGCGTACATACTACCGTCCAGTATTGTTCAAACTTAAAACATCTTGCTAAAAAAGCTCCTGTCTTTTTTATGAATGTAAAAGAGCTCGCATGATTTCAAAGGAAATTAAAATTGCTAGAGTTAATTCAAAACCACTATATGAATGAGGCGATGAGTCGAAAGTCTAATTTTTTGCAGATTACGGTTTTATGTTGTTCTGACATGTAGGGATGAAAGCTGTATGTCTAAAAAATTATATGAATATCCCTTTTCTGTAAATCTATTCATGCATATGAAAGGAAATTTTCTGTTAAAAAACTGAATAGTTGAAATACGAAAACTGTTTCAATGAAAGTAATTACCCCACATTTTCTCGGAGATAAATTCTGTATGTAAAAAACTAGTTCAGAAATTAATTTAACTTCTTCATAGAGGAAAATTTGTAGTCGCAACAATTTCAAATATTTTTTAAATGATTTAATTAAGGGCGTGGGAACCAGGCCCTAACCCCAAAATTGAATTCAACTCTGTATACGAAATGAAAAATTGGCTAATTCAATCCCATTTGTGTACAACGATGTTTTCGAATGTTCGGATTGCAATACAAAAAAAATCGTTTCACACGCAAAGTACTGAAATTAGCCAATTTTCAATTCCGAATACAGACTTGATTCGAAACAGGAGCAGGCCCTAAGTATCTCACAAAGGGCTCGTCCATAAACTACGTAGCCATTAGAAGGGTGGGGGGAGTAGTGGAAAATACTGCGCTAATCTCCAAGAGGGGCGCGCGGTAACCCTAGCTGCGTAGCTTAAATTACAGATGGCACTACGACACTGCTAGTGTAGCGACCTTAGAAAGAAAACTGAGTATCAAATGTTCAATTCAGAAAAAAATTTAGTATTTATAAAACAATTTATAAAAATATTTATTTAAACGATAAAATAAATTATTTAATGTGTTCACAATGGCACTTGGTTTTTATCATTAAATTATATGCATTTGTGTTGAAAGTAAAGTAAATACATAGGGGAAACCTCCCTACAGTGGATAATGCAACCTACAGTGGATAATCATTAATTAAGAACACAAATAAAATGTAAATAATTCATTTGAATATTAATGTATGAACACATATAGTGTCTTAAATATTAATTACATTAAATTAATTATTTTACATACATTAGTATTTTTAATTAATTATTATCCACTGTAGGTTGCATTATCTACTGTAGGGGGGTTTCCCCTACGATGAAATAACACCTTCCTCCTCAAAATATCGATTAAAAGGGGGAGGAGTATACAATGAAAAACCTACGTAGATTTTAGGGGGAGGGGTAGTAAAAAATCTACGGCAATCTACGAGGGGGCGAGGGCTCAAAAAATGATTCGAAACGGACTACGCAGTTTATGGACGAGCCCAAAGATGTATTTTTAGTATTTATGGAGTTAAATGAGGCAATTCAATGTTGAGGTTAAGGCCTTGTCCCAGCACTCTTAAACGTTTTCTTTAACACGATAATTTCAAGACGGTTGTAGATGAATTGATAAATTTGGAGGGTTTACTTTTATCTATAATATTTCAAAATTGACTCACGGATTTGTCAAAATATTTAATTTGCATTTTTAATGCACTTTATAATATTTAAAAAATTGGGTTATTATGGTAAGACCTTTTTCATCCACATAATTCAAAGTTGATGTAACAATTAAAAGGTTTCTTAACCCGAGGAGGATCGATTTTTCCCAGATAAAATACATGGAAAAATTCAGGGCTCCTGCAAGACCTCTAAATATTATCCGATTGGGTTTAAGATTAGAGAAAATCTTTTTATCGTGGAACCTCACGAAACGAGGGGTTGGGTTCAACATTTCAAATGATTGAAAATAATTATTTAAAAATTGTGATTTCGATTGAAGGGGAGAAACGGGTAAAACTTAACGAGTGTAGTTAGTTTCAGCATCGTTTATAAATGCAATATCTAATAGTAAAAAAAAACAATTATTCAAGATAATTGTTGAATTATTAAGCTAACAAGTATGTTTTGCGTGTTTCTCGTCTATTATGACAGTTGCGGAAAATTCATCGAAGCTCATAGTATTTTGCTCCAAGTGTATTAAAACTTTGTCAATATTGATCTTCTGACTTCTCCGAAGGATGTCATGTATCACAAATAGGTAAAGTTAGTTATCATAACATCGATTAATAAAAGTTAGTTATCATCTGCAAATAAAAGTCTTATTTCATTACTATACACAAACGGGTAATGCGGCGCGGACGGACATTTTAATGGTAAAATGTCGAAATGTTGAATATTGTATGTTTACAGCTTTGGATGCTAATCGCTGCCAAAATAGGATATCCAATTTATTTTTTTCAAATTGCAAATGAATATTGAATATAGATATTTGACTTTAATGAAATTGTGCGTTCGATCGTGAGAACATTATTTTTAATTTTCAAACAGATCAAATTAATAGTGCGCGTCGCATTACCAGACTGGTAGCTACTGGTAGCACATTATTAAATTTTTTTTTATTCTACCGATTGAGATACTTCATGTGCGCCGCATTACCCGCTTGTCCCATACATAATGATTTTTGCTGTTCTGAAATATTCTGATCTGGTAATTATATAATATTCTGCACTGCCGCCCTTTATTTGATGATGATATAAAAAGTATAATAGTTTAAATGAATTTAATTTATAGAAGCAATTTCCGCAAAAGATTTTAGAAACTAATACAAATAAAAACTACCATATTCAGCACGATTTTAGAGTGGGAAAACACAGAATTAGTACAAATTTATAATGACAATATTAAAAGAAGAAAGTAATTGTTAACTTAAACAAAATCTTAATGCTGGCGAAAAACCTCAATATTCTAAAAAAGACAGTCAAAAAAATGAAATGAAGAATGTATCTACTTGAAAAAAAATATTATAAATTAAGTTCAGAAAGAATTATTACAATTTGAAATTCTTTTTTATTAAATCTGATTGTATTGTAATTTTGTAATTAAAATTTCTAAAAGTACAATCTTATAAATAAAAACGTATTATGTTTTTTAAAATAATTAATTTTATTTTGTTGATATAGTAATATTTTTTATATGTTCAGATAGTCGTCCCGAAATTTCGGGAGGACTAGTCCCATCCCCTTAAATTTTTTTTAATTAAAAAATATATATTATTTATAGTATACATTTATCGTATAAAGGACTTCTAATTCTAAAGTTCCATATGATGCATGTGTTTTGTTTCTTAATTAAACGGCCCTTGATATGGTAAAGCATGTTTTACTTCATAATTTTGATCAAAAATCATTAATGCTTCCTCTATGAGGAAGAAAATACTTGAACTATTAAATCATAATAACCTATGCCTTAAAGGGCTAAAATAATAATAAACATGTTGAAAGGTAAATTCAGTAGGAATATATCTGGCAGTGTACGTCACTTGAGTTGATACATAGTCTGCTGTCGGAGTTCGTTATACATTTGCAGGTACACGTGCAAGTGAACGTGCATTTCTCTCTACAGGTGCAACTGGGCATTGGTCCTCCGGGAAATTTTCGATAGCGCGATATCTGTTGTGTAAATTTGGTTCAGGGAACCGTAGTGGTATTGCCAACCCAACTAAAGTGGTGCATCCTCGTCACATGATGCAATGCTGTGATATGATGCAAGAGTTTCTTGCATTTGGAATAAATTTCTGGAGATCGAGGACCCGTGTACTTTGCGAGCAGATACCCTCGTTGGAAACATCGTCGCCTTAGGTGGAGAGAGTCTCCAAAAGCATTGGGGACAAGAGCAAGAGGAAACATGAATATGTATGGCATGGTGGAAGCCAAGGACCTACACGAGCTCTACCACGCTTATTCATGGTGCTCTTAATATTTAACCCGCAGATTTACCTGCCTCTTCGCACACACATTATTTTTCTGGCTCAAATGAACAATGCACATATGGACTCGACTCAGAAACAAAAGAATTTTCGTTTCAATTTATATACTAAATTTGCATCAAATTATTCATAGTGTGTACTGGAAGGAAGGTAGTTTCGCTCCACGCTTAAACTGAACCGGTGGAATTGTCACTGGTTGAATAAGTATTTTGATTTATCAATGGTGAACCAGCGATTTTTCGTTTTTAACTGGAAGAACCAGTAAGTGACTCAACTAAGCCAGTTACTGAAGTACACCAGTAACGCCAGTATTATAGATTCAACCAGTGATATAGCACCTCACGCGGCCAAGACATGAACCTCCTGTCGTTCGCGCGTTTTGTGTCGTTGCATTTCGCGAGTTCGCGTGTTACTTAAAACTCTTGAAAACGAACTTTATTGTGTACTATTTGGGGCCCGGATACAATAAGGATGCTTATAAGATGATGCAAAAGTTAGCACAAAAGTGATGAATGATAACTGCTGAATCTGAGTGTTGAAACCGGTGACGGATTTCAGTGAGGAACCAGTGAAATCTCACTGATTGCCAGTGTCATACTTCTGGCTATTTCAACCAGTGAGATTTCACTGTGTCAATGTAAGTGTCAGTAGTAAGGTTGGGACTTCAGAAAAAACTTCACAGAAAAAACAAAAGATAAAGTTTACATCGATTCCAGGCGAAAGATTCGCCGCAACAAAAAATAACCTTGCCGGTTAAACTTTACACGAATCGACGATAATTTTCCATTTTTAACCTAGCCTGAATAATCTTTCGCCTCATTATCACTCCATTTTTATTCGAAAAGTCAAGAGAATTAGGACGCCAGCGCTATCTACCGTCTTTTAACTTAATTAAATTGGAGCAGAAATGGGATTCCCGGCTGTCAGAATTATTCTCCTAACCTCGCTTAAACTTTCACCGAAAAACATTCAATTTTTAACCGTTCCAAAATTTACCTTCAACACATTTTAACTATTGAATTTTCTAAGTCTTATTATTTTCAAATTAATATTGAAGTAAGCGAATAGTTGTTTCAAATCTGGTGTCCTGATTTATATCTCGAATCCACTCATACCTTGTCGTTTTCCCATTGCTGCTAAGGCGTAGCAGACGACAGCTTTTATTCCATCCTAGGATAATCTTTCGCCAAATAGCATGTAAACTTTATCAGCGGAAAATTTTACGTGCAACAAAATTTAACTTTAGTCTTTTCTGTGTTGAGTTTATCTTCAGTTTCGATTTAACTTGAACTGGCATTAGGTTCAAAGTCCAAAATCTGATTTATTTTGTAGTTCAATTTCAATTGATTTAATTCAAATGATTATATTCTGGTTCTATTTTGTACCGGGTTTTCATTTTAAATGGACCGTATTTTGGATCATGTTGAACCAAATTGAGTTAATTTATTCAAAGACAAACAATACATTGTCTCAATTCAAATTTGTCTTGAAATATTATTCAATTTCCGGATAGGAATATGTGATTGAAAAATATAATTATTTTCTTGGTAAATAAATAAAGCCAATAGCAGAAAAGAAGCTTTCTATTGAAATGAAGTAAATTACAATTTTTATAATAATTAAATTTCCGTTGCTTCAATATAGAACGTTTTAGTGATTAATTTTAGAAAGTAGACGTGAAATGCTATTTCAATTTGCACAATTTTAAATTGAAAATCGTAATCAAATAATGTTTTTTAAAGGGGCAGTTATTAACACAGTTGGAGTAATTCCTGTATATTTCTATAGCATCAATATCCTATAAAAATATCTCAATTTAATTTCAGGATTATATTGCACTCGATAAATTAGTTTGCTCTTTCAATTAAATTCCGCTTTTAACGAAAGCCACGAAAATTGTTATATTAAAATCATACAAGTACAATCTGTCCTCTTAGTGGATCGGTTTTGAAATATTTTTAATTATCTATGAAGTTCTGGATTTGATTAATCAAATAAAATCTCTCAACGCTATAGAAGAAAAATAAAATAATGAAAATTTGATCTACATCCTTGTACATAGTCTAGGCATATACTTTCGAAAAGGTTTCTTTCGCATCCTAGTTAAATGTTTCAAAAGGATTTTTGACGCAGATTAATAGAAAAATAAAATTATTTAAAAAATGTAAACTTTTCAAAAATTAGTTTTTTCCCTAAATCTCGAAAAATATTGATCTAAGATGAAAATGTTGCACATAAAATTATAGATTACAGCGAAGCACACATTTTTAAAGGAGGACCTTGAAAATGAATGAAGAACGAGTTGACACATATTCTAAAGGGCGAGAGGGGTGTGGCTCACACCCCCTACCCCCACTCACGCCGAAAACCTTTTATAGGTATTCTAAAAACACCATGTGTCCTATACCTAGTGTTAGGCATTTCAAAACAGGGACCTTGGAAAGGTGGCAAGATTTAGTTGATTGCACAACTTCTCTGATTTAATATGCCCAATACTACACTGTAAAAAATTTCTTGAGGAATTTTCCCCAAAATTGTGTTGACGCTAATTTCCACACACTTTGTGGAATTTTCCCCAAAGTTTAGTAGGGAAAATTCCCCAAACATTCGTGTGGAATATTAAGCAATAAGTGGTGAATTTTCCCCATGATTTGATGGGGAAAATCCCCTATGCTATTGTGAAGTAATACCTAAAATTTCGGAAATTTTTCCGGCATTTATGTAAGGAAAATTCCCTGAAATTTATGGAATATTGCTTAAAACTTTTTGAATATTAACACTCATTATATAGAGAAATCTCCCTAAACTTTTCTGAAACATTACCCAAAAAGTGGTGAATTTTCCCCAAAATTTGATGGGAAATATCCTTGTGTTATTCTGTAGTGATTTGAAATTTCCCGAAATTTATGTGGGCGAAATTCGCGAAAATTTGGGCGACTGCTTTCTTAAACGCGCGACGCGTCATTTCTGTTTCGAGAGAGGAGACAGGTGGCGCGCCCTGGCGAAGTTCTCATGAACTACCAGCTCAGAGCGGGAATCATTCAATTCCCCAAATTGTAGGGAATATTTCCAAATTTTGGTATAAATTACCATCAGTTTCGGGAAATTTCCCCAAAAATTGTAGGTATTATCTAATTTCCTAAATTTTAGGGAATATTCCACAATTTTTTAATGAATTATCAGAACTTTTAGGGAAATTTTCAAAAATCTTGGGGAAAATGATTTTCCGCAACGAAAATGTGGATTTTTCCCCACTAAAAAGTGAGGAAAATTCTCGAAATTTTGTACAGTGTAGGACACGTGTTTTTTTTGGGTCGCTGAAAAAAGTGTTCGGTGACAGTGAGGGAGGGTTTTGAGCCACATCCTCCTAATCATATTTTTTACTAAGTTGCGCCAAAAATCCTTTTGAGACTTTCAACTGGGATCCAAAACGAATGCCCAGTCCAAGTATCAACTCAATATTCTTGGGTGACCTTTTTGGAAGTAGACCATCTTCTAATACAAATTTGTATCAGAAAATATTGAAATTTATAATGAATGTTAGCACATTTTGATACCATTCAAAAAAAATATATATATAAATAAATTCATATACAGTACCCGATAGGATTGTCAGACCACTAAAAAAAATCGTATACTGTTAGAAAAATCTGATCGAAATTTAATACACATGTGAGTGAAGTCGTTTTCATATACCGTATATTAATTTTAGTATACCACCGTCTTGTGGAATATACATTTATATTAAAATCGTTAAAACAGAGTGCGTGAAAGCCAAAATTATTTTTAATTTATATAAAATGAAAACACCAGACTTTTCTAAGAATTGATCAATATACATGTGTATGAAATTTAATATGCATACACTGCTTCCCGGAAGCATGCAGAAAGTGGAAGTGGTGAATCGAAAATTGGTCAAAAACGGAAAATAGGTTGGTCTTCCTCACATACAATATCGGTCCCTAATTATCGAAAATACTTCCATACTTCAATCGATGCGTAATTTAATTAATTTTCTAACGGGTTTTTTCGAATATTTGTAACTTAATGTCTTGCTGAGAGATCCATGAAAAAAGAGAGACATGCTTTTAGTACGATTTTTTTTTTAGTGGACTGACAATTCTGACCGGTACTGTATGCTAAGCTACTCTTGCAAAATAAAATTTAAATTCACTGGAGGGCCTGAGTTTTGTGGAAAGCTCAAACTTTACGCTCGCACTTTTTTGTTAAAATAAGAAAATTTTCACATACAAAGTTATTTGCTCACTGCTGAGCCACGCAATTTGGTCGGAACTTAATTTGTTTGCAAGCGCGTAGGAAGGAGGATACGTTTTATCGAGATCCCCGTATAACTGCAAATATGTAATTTCCGTCGAGAGGTATTCGTATTTATTCTCATACGATTTCCCGCAATTATCCTGCGGTGCAATTACAGCGAGTGTAGGTAAATTTTAGTCAGTGTGCGGAAAGATGACTCGTACGCTCATGCATGAATCCAGCACATAGGTTTAATGAATTAAATCAGTCTCTTCTTCAAATTGCAGTTTTCGCAAATTCATTACAAATTCATTCTCGAAGTAGGAACACGAGTTAATATGAAATTAAGTTATGTCAAATTACGGTTTTTCTCGTCGGCTGGCTAA
>CAKNWT010325183.1:5430-21426 GCA_932066315.1 Andricus coriarius | reverse complement strand
TTTTATAATAAAAATTTATTTTTTTGATGAAAATCTAACTGCTTCATTTTTGGTTAAAATTTGATCTTTTTAGTTGAAAAAATAAACTATTCGGTTAAAAATGTATTTTGTTTGTTTAAAATTCTTTCTTTTTGAGAGAAAAATAATCTTTTTGGTTGAAAATTCAACTAATTGGTTAAAACTTTATGTATTTTGTTCAAAATTCGCCTTTTTGGTGAATAAAAACTTGGTTGAATATTTGGTTACAAATTTACGTATTTTGTTGAGAATTCGTCTTTTATCGTAGAAAATTAATTTTCTTAGTTGAAAATTAGGCTTTCTGGTTGAAAGTATAATTATTTGATTGAAAATTTAACTGTTTTGTAGAAAGCTCGTCCGTTTGGCTTTAAAATTCCACTTTTTGCTTCCATATTCATGTATTTGGTTGTGAATTCGTCTTTTATAGTACAAAATTAATATTTTCGTTTGAAAATAAATCTTTTTTCACTTGAAACTGTTACATTTTGGATAAAATTATGTTTTTTTATTGATTGAAAAATCTTTTTTTTTTTTAGGATTCGTGTATTATATTGAAATTTCTTATTTATTGGTTCAATTCAACTGTTTTTTATTTGAAATAAAAATCCTCGTTTGTTTAAAATATTAAGTATTATATTTTTTTGTGAGTTCATCTTTTTTGGTTGAAAATCCGCAACTTTTTGTTTAATAATTGAACTTCTTTGTTAATTAATAAAAAATATTAAGATTTGAACAAAAACTCTTCTCCCCCGAATCATCTTACGGTATTTTTGGATAATCTGCAAATAAATTCAAGAAAAAAATGTATTCAGCCAAAAATTACGTTTGATAAGAGGTTAGATGAGAGGGAGCCAAAACTTACAAAATCTAACATAGGGGTGGGGGGCGGGGGGGTACGCGGATCAAAATTTCAGAAAGAAAACTAAAAATAATGTCTGATAAATAGGGGGCTCAAGTTTTTCAAAGGAATTGAAAGGCCTTAAGTACTTTATGTACCTGATGTACAAATTCTTAAATCATAAATTTGATGTCTCAAATCACAAGGGGGGATCCGCCCCTGATTACATAACATGCTGGCCGACCACAACCATTCTTGTCCGACAACCGGTTTTTCTTAACATTTCCAGAAAATCTTATTTTTAATGACACTTCAATAAAAAAAATTTGTTAAACAAAAGTTAAAAGTAAGTGATAGAACGATCTACACGAAGAAAAATAGATATTAAGACTCAATATCTAGATTTTTAACTATAGGACGATGATCTAGATATTTAGGTTTAATTTCTAAATATTTTTATATTTAAAGTTTTTAATGCCTGGATATAGAATTTTAATATCAACATATTCCAGTTTAATATCTAGATCGTTGTCCTATAGATAAAAATCCAGATTTTGAATCTTAATATCCATTTTTCTCCGTGTAGATATTAGGGCAACGCTATTCGTCCGACTACCGCTATGTTTTCCCTTTTTTCATCTGTTTATCGACAATTTTACGACAAAGACGTTTCAGAATTTTTGATGCCAATAGTACATTAATATCATTTATTCTTTTAGAACTGCGTACCTTTATTATGTATAACACATAATGAAATTAATATCACGTAATTCATAAAAAATTGAAGATATCCAATGATATAATGTTTTTTATTCGTTGGTTGCAACCAGAACCCGAAACTGCATCAGCTGATATGGAACTCTGGAAGGTTCATGTACATTGATAAATAAAACGGATAGATTGAAAGGTAAGATTTGATTCATCATGACGATTGATTATTTGCATCAAAACAAGCGAATAAAGATTATTATTTAACTGTATCTACAAACATACGCAATATTAAATCCTCATATCTCTTATACCGGAAAATGCGACAATCTTAAAAATTTGTATAAATACCACAGGTTCTCGAAAAAGAAAACAGAGCAAGCGAGTTCGTCGAGTTGCAGCGGTGAGTAAATAATTTTTTTGATTTTTATTTATGGGCCTACTGTGATCCTTGACCATCTTCAACCTAAAAGTTCTTGAACTCATTGCTTCTTTACATAAAGTATCTTTCTGATAATTTATTACCAGTTCAAGGGGACATTTAAAATCTTGAATAGACTCAAATATGATAAAATCAAAAAAATGCTCCTCCAACTTAAAATTTTTTTTCTGTTTAGTTTTGTTCTTTTAGTATTACATTCAACAGAAAATGCAATCAAAATTATGCAAGACACTTTTTTAATCTAATATATCCGCATCCTATACGTTTTTCTGTGAAATAAACATATATTTTTTGATAAAATAGATTTCCATTTTACTTTTGTCAAAAAAGATTCGATACTGTTTTTTCCTTGAACATTTATAACGTTTTAATACTTTAAGAACTGTACAAAAAGTAATAAAAAATAAAGGAAACATGAATACAAAAACGCCTTAATAACCTCAATGACAAGATACCATTTTCTAATAAGCAAAAACCTCCATAAAACACAGTTTATGATTAACACAATTCTTTTATAATACGTTTGGACTGAGCTTTTAATGAGCAAGAAAACTACCTGAACAATAATTTTGAATATATAAAACAAAGAACCTAATTTTACTTATTTCAAAAAAGGCTCGAAGGTTTTTTTTTCTTGAAATATTTGTAACCATTCAAAACTATCCAAAAGTGATCAATAACAAAGAAAAATCGAGTGCAAAAACGCTTTACAAACCTTAATGACAAAACCCCATTTTGTGTATAACAAAAACCCCAATGACATTCGCAGTTTCCAAATTATCCAGTTCTTTTATAATACCGTTTTACCCATTTTTTAATGCAGAATGACACTTCCTAAACAATAATTTAAAATATGCAAAAAAATGTATCAAATTTTAATTGTACCTTTTTTAAACAGAGCTTGATACTTTATTATCTTTTTGAGTATAAATCAGTTCCAGATCATTATAAAATAGCATTCTGCAAAAAAAAGTCGAGTACAAGAACTTCCAGGTTGAAAATGAAAGCGGTTCACCGTACTTATTTTGTTTTAATAAAATAAATATTCACAAATATTGAAATTTTCTTAATGAATTAAAAAAAATGCAAAAAGTTATTAATTTCAAATTAGGAAAGATAATTATGAATTATTTCAACAGACAAGTGTCTCCTTACTCTGTGTAAAAATTTAAACCTTATTTGAAAGACAATATTCATTTGGTCATTTCTTCACATTAGAATTTTGTTTAACTTTTCAATGAAATTTAATGCATATAACTCTTTTAAAAAATCAATTTCGAGAAAAATAGTAAGCTGGATTTTATATCGATAATGTTATAAACTATTTATGCCATTCAAGTAATAGAAACGATACAAATAATAAACAGGAATTTCGCTTATTTGAAAAGTTAGATGTATACAGACATCTTTTACAGACTTGTGCTAAAAACCTCTAAAAAATTACCTTGTAGTGAAAAATGGTTATTATATTAAATAAATAGGTTATTCGGAAAAAATTAAAATAATAAAAAATAAATACACAAATTTTAAAAAGTGAATTTCTGTAGTCGCCATCCATCTGTAATTAGAATTCTATTTTTATAATTAAATTTTACAATTTTCTTCCAGATTTTAATAATACATATTGAAGATGTCGAAGATTATGATTGTTCTTTGCGTAACCATCTTGGTTGCGAATCTTGTATTGGCAAAACCTCAAGATTACGAAGAAGAATTGGCTCAAGAGGTTCAGGAACTTCTCGACTATCAAAGAAATGTATTGACCAACAAGATGTTCTTCAATGAGTTTGCACATCTTGAAGACGAGTCTGAAGATGAGAAGGACAAGAAATGTCGTCGTCCTTTACACAGGGTTAGTTTTTCATTTTAAAAATTAATTCCAGACTATTCAACGCTGAAAGTGTGGGTACATTGTTACCTTTCAAAAATTTTAAAGAAGTGTCATCTTTAATAGAATTTTTAAATTTTTTGAATTAGAAATTCTGCATTTTTTCCTAATCCAAACACATATTTGCTGACTCACTTTTACAGATTTGGCAAAAGAGTTAAACTTAACGAAAAATAATCTAAAATCTTTGAAGAACGGTTGTTCAGAAATTGTATCAAAGATGTTAGAGCCATTTAGAAATTTTGAAAATTATCAATGTACGCAACATTTCAGCGTGAAGCCTAAATTATTAACAATTTTGAAATTAACTGTTTGCACTAATCAGCTTAAATAATAATGTGCAAAATTCATGTCATTTTATTATATCAAATTGAGTAAAAATAGGTATTTCCTAAATTGTGATTAAATCGTTATTTCTTAAATTCGCTACACACATAATTTTAAGTGTGTTAATTAAAATGTTATATCTGTTTCAGTGCTGTGAAACCAGCCAGTGCTGTTCGAAACTAAGATGCAGCAAACTCTTGGGGCGTTGTCTTCCTAAATTATGCCCACCAAAGCCAACCGAGGACTCTTTAAACATGTAAACCAAAATAATAAAATAATTGTTCGTTCATTTTTTTACTGAATACGTAAATAAGTGTAAAATTATGTGCAAATAAATAGTCAACACTTTAGCAATATTATTTTCTAAGTTCTTTTATTTACTCCTACTTCTAATTTACCATGTTTTTCACCCAATATAGCTAACCTGATGAACTTGTACATTATGGCGTAGCGAAAAAATAAAGTTTTCTTATTCATAGTTTTAACAGGAATCAAAACTTCTTTTTTGAGGATTCAAAACAATCCACTTAAGTTTAATTGAGCACAACAAAATTTATTTTGTCTCCGCATCGTAGTACCAAAAGCGACACACTTCTTCTTATTTGAAAACCAAACATGTTTTTTATTACATCAAAGTTACCAGAAAAGAAAGTTCAGAGCAAGTGAATTTATACCTATATAGCAAATCATGGAATTGAGAATTATTTTTTACCTAAACGACTTAGAAATTTAAAAAATCTTTAAAAATCGACTTTTTACGATTTTCTTAAAGTTAGATAAATTTTCTCGACTATTTTGCCACCAATGTGTGACATATTTTATCAGTTTTTTTTAGTTTAGATCTTTTAGTATTACATTAGGACTACATTAGTATTACATTACATTATTACAGAAAGGGCAATAATAGGGGAATAAATTCTTTGAAATAGAATTAATGTTTATAAGATATTAAATTCTATAGTAACCACTTAAAATTCCTAAGATTTCAAGTCGAAATATATTGTTTTTTTATAGTTGAATTTTAAACCGAAAAAGATGAATTTTCTACCAAAACAGATGAATTTTCAATGCTCAAAGACGAATTTTCAACAAAAACAAATTTTAACCAAACAGTTGCATTATCAACCAAATAGTTAAATTTTTGAGACAAAATGACGACTTTTTTCGAAGACAGTTGAATTTTCAACAATAAGGTTAATTCATAACCAAAAAAGGTGAATATTTTAACATAAAATATGAATTTTTTAACATAAAATATGAATTTTCAATTTAAAAGAACAAGCTTTTAACAAAACCGTTAAATTTTCAACTAAAAAAGCTATTTTTTACTGTCCGACTATTAGATACAAGGGCGGATCTAGAAAAATTTTCGGATGGGGAGATTGTGAATTGTCTTCAATGAATGTATGTGGAAGGGGGTGGAGGGCTCTCCCCATGATTTAAAAGATTTTTTCAAATTGAATATAATAAGGCGATTAATTCGACTATATTTTTTTGAGGGGTAGTGCATAATTTGCATAGTTTTATGGGTGGGTTTCCTTGGTTGAAAATTCATATTTTCGGGTCGAAAATTCGACTGCTTTGTCAAAAATTCGTGCTTTTGGCTCTAAAATTCAACTATTTGGTAGAAAATTCGACTTTTTGTAAAAAATTCGATTTTCCTAAAAATTCAATTGTTTGGTTGTCTTTTCAGGTTAAATTATACTGTGTTTTATTTAAAACTAAAATATTTTGTTCTTGAAATATCAACTACACGCATTACATTTTTTATTGTGAATTCATCTTTTTAATTTTACAATTCAACTCCTTCGTCGAAAGTTGAAATACTTTCTTAGAAATTAACTGAACTACTTTCTTGAAGTTTCCCTTTATGGAGGTAAAAATAAAATTTTTTAACTGAAAATTTAACTATCTTATTGTATTGAAACATCAAGAATTAGGTAAAAAATTCAAATACGTGGTTATATAAGATTCTTTGTTTTTATTTCAAATTATTTTTTTCAACTGGAAATTCATTAATTGCGGATCAAAATTAATTTTTTTAGTTTAGAAATTCGAATATTTGTTTAAAAATTTCTGTCTTTTGTTGAAAATTGGTCTTTTTGGTAGAAAAATAATCATCCCCGTTGGAAATTCAACTTTTTGGTTAAAAATTTATGTATTTTGTTGAAACTTTCTTTTTTGAGTTGCAAACTAATTTTTTTAAATTAAACTGTTTTGTATAAAAAATTCGTCCTTTTGTTTTGAAAATTCAATAGTTTAGTATAAAATTCAACTATTTTGTAGATGATTTCTTTTTTTATATTAAAAATGTATTTTTTCAATGAAAATTTAACTGCTTCATTTTTGGTTCAAATTTGATCTTTTTAGTTGAAAAAATCAACTATTCCGTTAAAAATGTATTTTATTTTTTGAAAATTCTTCCTTTTTGGTGGAAAAATAATCTTTTTGGTTGAAAATTCAACTAATTGGTTAGAACTTCATGCATTTGGTTAAAAATTCTTCTTCTTTGATGAAAAAAAACTTGGTTGAAAATACAACTATTTGGTTAAAAATTTACGTATTTTGTTGAGAAGTCGTCTTCTATCGTAGAAAATCAATGTTCTTAGTTAAAAACTTTAGCTTTCTGGTTAATAGTATAATTATTTGATTGAAAATTCAACTGTTTTCCAGAAAGCTCGTCTGTTTGGCTTTAAAATTCCACTTTTTGCTTCCATATTAATGTATTTTGTTTGTAATTCGTCTTTCATAGTAGAAAATTAATATTTTCGGTTGCAAATTCATCTTTTTTGACTTGAAAATATCACATTTTGGATAAAATTTTGTTTCTTTATTGACTGAAAAATCTTTCTTTGTCGAGGATACATGTATTTTATTGAAATTTCTTCTTTTTTGGTTCAATTCAACTGTTTTTTATTTAAAATGAAAATCTTCGTTTGTTCAAAATATCAAGTATTATTCTTTTTGGATAATCTGGAAATAAATTAATCTTTACCAAGGGAATGGAGGGGGTCCTAATCGAGCAATTGCAATCCCTAATTACCTAGGGTCCCTAATCTCCAACCCCCCCTCCCCCCACCCTAGAACTGTCCTTGATTACATAACATGCTGTCCGACCACAAAAATTCTTTTCCGACCACCGGTTTTCCTTAACTTTTTCCAGAACACATTTTTTTTTGAATGACATTTAAATAAAAAAATATTTGTTACAAAAAAGTAAAAAGTAAGTGCTAGAACGATCTGCACGGAAAAACATAGATATTAAGACTCCATATCTGGATTTTTAACTGTAGGAAAATGATCTAAATATTTAGGTTTAATAACTTAATATTTTTATATTCAGAGTTTTTAATACCTAGATATTGAATTTTAATATCAAAATATTTCAGTTTAATATCTAGAACGTCCTATAGTTAAAAATCCAGATTTTGAACCCTAACATCCATTTTCTTCCGTGTTCTATTAGGGTAATGCTATTTGTCCGACTACCGCTATGTTTTCTCTATTTTAATTTTTTTATCCTACTCTCTAAATCTGAATCACTAAAGTAACTAATTGTCAGTGAAATCTCACTGATTCAAGTAGCTAGAATCCGGTAAAACCTTAAAACACATAAATGTGATCAAATAATAAAAAATGTGAAAAGATTTGATGCTTCTGAATGAAAAAAAAACCTCACATATTTTTTTTTACTTTCAAGATTCGCCTGTCATGTACACACTTATAGTCCGAAAATTGACAAATTTATGTCTTTGAAAAATTATTTTTGCTACCTAAGTAAAAGAATAACAACGTTTTACTTTAAAACTTAGAGGTTATGTCTCGCATGATTTACTCTAGCGTTACTGAATTGATTCGTCAAAAGTCCGGAATCACTGATTAATCAGTGAAATGTCCAACTACTATTTTCAATCAGTGAATTTTTCACTGATTCATATTTAGAGAGTAATGTTTTACGGGAAGGACGTTTCAGAATTTTTGGCTGCCAATAGTACCATAATACCATTTATTCTTTCAGAACTGCATACTTATATTATATATAATACACAATGAAATTAATATTACGTGAATCATAAAAAAAAATTGTCGATATCCAATCATATAATGTTTTTTATTCTTTGGTTGTAACCAGAACCTGAAATTACATCAGCTGATATGGATCTCTGGAAGGTTCATATATACATTGCTAAATAAAACGGATAGATTGAAAAATAAGATTTGATTCATCATGACGATTGATTATTTGCAACAAAACAAGCGAATAAAGATTATTATTTAACTGTATCTACAAAAATATGCAATATTAAATTCTCATATTTCTCATATCGGAAACTGCGACAATCTTAAACATTGGTATAAATACCACAGGTTCTGGGAAAAGTAAGCAGAGCAAGCGAGTTCGTCAAGTTGCCGCGGTGAGTAAATAATTTTTTTGATTTTTATTTATGGGTCTGCTGTGAGCTTCAACCATCTTCTACCTAAAAGTTTTTGAACTCAATGCTTCTTTACATAAAGCATCTTCCTGATGATTTATGACCAGTTCATGGGGACATTTAAAATCTTGAATGGACTCAAATATAAAAAAATCCAAAAAATGTTCCTACAATTCAAAATTTTTTTTAGTTCTGTTCTTTTAGTATTACATTCAGCAGGAAATGCAATCAAAATTATGCAAGATACTTTTCTTATATAATATATCACCATCCTATACGTTTTTCTGTGAAACAAGCATATATTTTTTGAAAAATAGCATTCCATTTCACTTTTGTCAAAAAAGATTCGATACTCTTTTTGCTTTAAATATTCCTAACGTTTAAATACTTTAAGAACTGTCCAAAAGTAATAAACAACAAAGGAAAAATGAATACAAAAACGCCGTAATAACCTCAATGACATGATACCATTTTCTGATACACAGAAACCTCCATAAAACATAGTTTTTGATTCATCAAATTCTTTTGTAATAACATACTTTTGCACTGAGCTTTTAATAAGATTATAAAACTACCTGATCAATAATTTTCTAATATGTGAAACAACTATCCAAAAGTGATCAATAACAAAGAAAAATCAAGTGCAAAAACGCTTTACTAACCTTAATGACAAAAACCCCTTTGTGTTTAACAAAACCCCCAATGAAATGCGCATTTTCCAACTTATCCAGTTCTTTTATTATACCGTTTTACTCAGTGTTTAATGAAGAATGACACTTTCTAAACAATAATTTAAAATAAAAAAAAAGATCTCAAATTTTAATTGTACCTTTTTTAAACAGAGCTTGATACTTAATTTTCTTTTTGAGTATAAATCAGTTCCAAATCATTATAAAAAAGCATTCTGCAGAGGAAAGTCGAGTGTAACAACTTCCAGGTTGGAAATGAATGCGGTTCATTGTAGTTATTTTGTTTTAATAAAATAAGTACTCATAAATATTGAAGTTTTCTAAATAAATTTTTAAAAATTGCAAAAATTTATCTATTTTAAATTAAGAAAGATAATTATTGAATATTTCAACAGAGAAGTGTCTCCTTACTCTATGTAAAAATGTAAACCTTATTTGAAAGAGAATATTCATTAGGTAATTTCTTTACATTAGAATTTTGTTTAACTTTTCCATGGAATCTTATGCATATAACTCTTTTAAAAAATTAATTTCGAACAAAAATAGTAAGTTGGATTTTATATCGATAATGTTATAAATTATTTATACCATTCAAATAATAGAAACTATACAAATAGTAAACGGAAATTTCGCTTATTTGAAAAGTAAGATGTTTACAAACATCTTTTAAACACTTTTGCTAAAAACCTTTAAAAAATTACCTCGTAGTGAATAATCGTTATTATATTACATAAACAGGTTATTCGGAAAGTATTACAATAATTAAAAAAAAATACAAATTTGAAAAAGTGAATTTCTGTAGTCCCCATCTATGTTTATTTAGGATTCTATTTATATAATTAAATTTTACAATTTTCTTCCAGATTTAAAAAATACATATTGAAGATGTCGAAGATTATGATTGTTCTTTGCGTAACCATCTTGGTTGCGAATCTTGTTTTGGCAAAACCTCAAAATTACGGAGAAGAATTGGCTCAAGAGGTTCAGGAACTACTCGACTATCAAAGAAATTTATTGACCAACAAGATGTTCCTTAATGATTTTGCAGATCTTGAAGACGACTCTAATGATGAGAAGGACAAGAAATGTCGTCCTGCTTTACACAGGGTTAGTTTTTGATGTTAAACATTAATTCTATACCATTCCACGCTGAAAGTTTGGTTACATTGATATATTTGAAACATTTTAAAGAGGGGTCATATCTTTAATACAATTTGGTAATTTTTTCAATTAGAAATTCTGCATTTTTTCCTAAACCAAACACATTCTCACTTTTTACAGATTTGGCAAAAGGGTTAAACGTGACGAAAAATAATCTAAAATCTTTGAAGAACGGGTGTTCAGAAATTGTATCAAAGATGTAACAGCCATTTAAAATTTTTCAAAATTATCAATGTACGCGAAATTTCAGCGAAAAGCCTATATTATCAACTGTTTTGCACTAATTAGCTTAAAAGATAATTTGCAAAATTTATGCCATTTTATTATATCAAATCGAGCAAAAATATTTATTTCTTAATTTTTTATTAAATTGCTATTTCTTAAATTTGATAAACACATAATTTAAAGTGTGTTGATTAAAATGTTACATCTGTTTTAGTGCTGTGAAAGCAGCCAGTGCTGCTCGAAACTAAGATGCAGCAAACTCTTGGGGCGTTGTCTTCCTAAATTACGTCCACCAAAGCCAACCGAGGACTCTTTAAACATGTAAACCAAAATAATAAAATAATTGTTGGTCCATTTTTTTGCGGAATACGTAAATAAGTATAAAATTATGTGCAAATAAATAGTCAACATTTTAGCAAAATTATTTTCTAAGTTCTTTTATTTACTCCTAATTCTAATTTAACATGTTTTTCACCTAATATAGCTAAACTAATGAACTTGTACATTAGGGCGTATCAAAAAAAATAAAGTTTATTAATTCATAGTTTCAACAGGATTAAAAACTTTTTTTTGGGGGAGTCAAAAAAATCCACTTAAGTTTAATTAAACAAAATAAAATTTCATTTGTCTCCGCATTATAGTACTAAAAGCGACACACTTCTTCTTATTTGAAGACCAAACATTCTTTTTATTACATCAAAGTTACCAGAAAAGAAAGTTCAGAGCAAGTACATTTATACCTATATAGCAAATAATGGAATTGAGAATTTTTTCTACCTAAACGACTTTGAAATTTAAAAAATCTTTAAAAATCTACTTTTTACGATTTTTGTAAAGTTAGATAAATTTTCTCGAATATTTTGCAACGAATGCGTGACATATGTTATCAGAAATGTATTGTTCATATATTCAACCATCACATATGAAAAAGGTTGATATTAAAATAATTTTGATTTACTTGGAATTGCAAGAAAATACTGGAAACTCAAATATTGCTTTTTATTTCACGATAAAAAAAATGTTCTGTGTCTGAATTAAGAGAAAAATTTTACTATTTTACTTCAATTTTACGGGAAAGATGTTTTAGAATTTTCGAAACTGCAGCAGTTGATATGGAACTCTGAAAGGTTCATAAACATTGATAAATGAAATGGGTAGATTGAAAAGTAATATTTGGTTCATACCAACAAACACAATAGTATATCCTCATATCTCTCAGATCGGAAAATGCAGCAATCTTAAACATTGGTATAAATACCACAGGTGCTGGAAAAAGAAAGCAGAGCAAGCGAGTTCTTCGAGTTGCAGCAGTGAGTAATTAATTTTGATTTTAACCTGTTAATAAAAATGAATTTTTATTTAATTTTCATTTATGGGCCTACTGTGAGCCTCAACCATTTTCAACCTAATAGTTTTTGATCGCAATGTTTATTTACATAAAGCATCTTCCTGATGATTTATGAACAGTTCGAGGGGGAATTTAAAATCTTGATGAAACTTAATTATAAAAAAATAAAAAAATGTTTTTCCACCTTTTTAACATTTTTTTTAGTTTAGATCTTTCAGTATTATATTCAACAGAAAATGCAATCAAAATCATGAAAAATACTTTTTTAATGCAATAAATTCCCATCTTACACAGTTTTTTGTAAAATAAACATACATTTTTTCAATATAACTGAATTTTACTTACGTCAAAAAAAGGTTCAGTACTTTTTTCTTGGTTTAATATTTAGAAAGTTTGAATACTTCAAGAACTATCCAAAAATAATAAGCAATAAAGGAAAGGTGAGTGCAAAGATGCCATAATAACCTTAATGAAAAAATACTATTTTCTAATATACAGAAACCTCCATAAAACACAGTTTTCATGTTATCAAATTCTTTTATGGTACTTTTGCACTAATCTTTTAATATGAAATAAAACTACCTGAACAATAATTTGAAATATGTAAAACAAAGAATTCAATTTTACTTATTTCAAAAAGCAGTCGATACGTTTTTTTCTTGAAAGATTTAAAAAGTTTGTACTGTAGAAAAACCCCAATGAAATGCGCAATTCTCAACCTATCTAATCCTTTTACAATGGCCGCTTTATCTAGTTTTTAATGCAGAATGACACTTTCTAAACAAGAACTTTCATGCTGAAAATGATTGCGTTTTACCGTAGTTATTTTGTTTTAATAAAATAAATTTGCATAATTATTGAAGCTTTCTCAGTGAATGTCAAAAATTACAAAAAATCATAATTTCAAATTGAAAAGGATAACTATTGAATATTTTAACAGAGAAGTGTCTGCTTATTCTGTCGAAAAATGTAAACCTTAGTTGAAACATTATATTCACCTGGACCTTTCTTTACATTATAATTTTGTATAACTTTTTAGTAGAATAAAATTTGTATTACCATTTTTAGAATTGAATTTAAAAAACGAATAGGTACCTGGATTTAATATAATTAATGTTATAAATTATTTATCCTACTTAACTAATAAAAATCCTCCTAATACTAAAATGAAATTTCGTTTATTTGAAAAGTTAGATGTTTACAATAGAGGTGTGTAGTCGTTTATTCGAATTTTCAAAACAATTTTAGACAAGCTTGGAACATTGGGGTTTTCAACAAAGAAAAAATCTAATTTTACATCAAACCGGCTTGATTTCTTTAGATTATTACAATTTAAAACATGAAAGTCAAGTCGAATATCTGCCAGATTTGATTTATTCGAATAAGTCGAATTTCTAAGATTCGGCTAGAATTTTGAATCCATTTTTTCACCAGAAAAAGGTTAATTTTCATTTTTAAAATTGTAATAATTTTTAAAAAATCAAGCCGGTTTGATGTAAAGTTAGATTTATTTTCTATTTCGAAAAATCCAATGTTCCAAGCGTGTCTAAAACTGTATTGAAGATTCGAATAAGCGATAGCACATCACTAGTTTACAAACATATTTTTAAAACTTTTGCTAAAAAACTTTTAGAGATTACCTTTTGTAAAACAGTATAACAGTTGTTATTAAATTAATGAAATAGATTATTAGTGAAAAACTCCAATAATAAATATACAAATTTTAAATGATTAATTTTTGTAACCTCCATTCGTCTCTAATTATGATTCTATTTTTATGATTAAGTTTGACAATTTTTTTTCAGATTTTGAAACCACAAATTGAAGATGCAGAAGATTATTTTTGTTTATTGTGTAACTATCTTAGTTGCTAATCTTGCTTTGGTAAAATCTCAAGATTACGAAGAAGTATTGGCTCAAGAGCTTCGGAAACTTCCCGGCTATCAAAGAAATTTACTGACCAATAACATGTTTCTCAATGATCTTGCAGATCATGAAGAGGATTCTGGCGATAATAAGGACAATAAATGTCGTGGTCCTCTGGAGACCGTTAGTTTTTTATTCTAAAAATTAACTCTAGACTATTCCCCGCTGAAAGTTTACGTACATTGGCGTTTTTCAAAACATTTAAGGGCATATGATACTTAAAAAATTATCGATTTTAGCAGTGTTAGGTTCCCTCGGCTTTTTTCCTACGATAATAAAGATTTTGCCTTGAAAATTTGGGGAATGATAGCGAACATGCTAACGGACGTCCCCGAACTCTTCTGTTGTGGAATAATTTAAAAAAATTTCATTTTGCTAAATTTGATTAATATGTGTGTATTTTTAGGTTATGTGTGTTACAATTCTCCCCGCAGCTTCACTTCCAAACTACACAATATTTTTGGTCGAAAACTTAGGAAAAGTAATAAAACATAGTAACTAATGTACCGGAACTAAGCTTGTTTGTAGGCAATCCAAAAAATATATTTCATAAATAATTTAATTTATGCTCGTTAGGACGCCCTCTATGCCACTCGGCACAACAGATACCGACATGATCGGAATGACAGAGACTTGACAACCGATCCTAACCTCCAAATAGTGCATATACAGAAAAATTTTGTTTAGCAGAATATATTTTTTTGCTATTATCGCTTAAAAAAGAGTTCGGGGACGTCCGTTATTCTATTTTATAGCATCTCCGAATTCAGTTTTTAAAAATTTTAAGTTTTGTGGACAAAATCCCGGGGAACTGAACCCTATTGAAGTATCACATGTCCTTAAATAGGTGTCATATCTTTAATACAATTTCTAAATTTTTTAAGTGTAATTTTCGCACATTTTCCTTAAATCGTCCACATATTTGCTGACTCAATTTTACAGATTTGGCAAAAGGTTTAAACGTGACAAAAAATAATCTGAAATCCTTGAAAAATGGTTGTTGCCTTAAAAACAATTACTAACATTTAATAAATCGAAATACTACCATTATTCCAACATCTATTTTATCATTTTATTTTTAAATACAATTAAAAATATGCAGTATTTTTTCAAATTAGAGCCCTAGAAACTTAAAAAATGTTGCGAAATTTCGGAGATATTAGTAATTGCAAAAATTGGTGAAAAGCACCGTCGAAATAAATTCAGATAGGAGTTATTCAATGAAGGTTTGAATTAGTTTTATGAAAAAAATATTTCAGAAATTGTATCAAAGCTGTAACAGCAATTTAAAAATCTTAACAATTATCAATAAACGCAAAATTTAAGCGTGATGCCTATATTATCAGCAGTTTCGAAATTAACTGTTTTGCACTAATCAGCTTAACAAATAATGTGCATAATACTAGTTTCTTTATATTATTTGATTATATTGAATTGAGCCAATATATTTATTTCCTAAATTGTAATGAAATTGTTGGTATTATTTCTTAAATTTTCTACAAATATAATTTAAAGTGTGTTAGTTGAAATTGTATGTGTGTTTCAGTGCTGTGAAATTAAGCAGTGCTGTTCGAAACTAAGATGCAGCAAAATCTTGGGGCGTTGTCTTGTCGAATTATGTCCATCAAAGCCATGTAAACCAAAATAATAAATAATTTTCTGTTCATTTGTTTCATGGAATATGTAAATCACTGTGAAATTATATGCAAATGAATAGTCAACATGTTAGTAAAATTATTTTCGAAGTTCTTTTATTTACCTACTTATAATTTAACAATTTTTTCACTAGATGGAGCTGAACTGATAAACTTGTACAATGTACATTAGGGCGTATCGAGAAAAAATAAGGATTTTTATTCATAGTTTTAACAGAAATGAAAACTTTCTTTCAGAAGTTCAAAAACTCCCCTAAAGTTTAATTAAAAATTTCTTTTGTCTCGGCATCGTAGATAAATTCTAAAAGTACTAAAAGCGATACACTTCTTATTTGAAG
>CAKNWT010325169.1:22036-37402 GCA_932066315.1 Andricus coriarius | reverse complement strand
TATTCCAAAATTGTCCCACTCGAAGGAGGAGAAATTCCAATTTCGATTTTGAATAATAGACCTTCTGCTAAACACTATTTCAATTCAACTTTACTTCAAGAATGGACGAGAGCCACCAACGTGCGATTCCGTTTCCTGAGAACCAAGAATTTGCTTGGGCATCTTATGTCCGTTGCTCGGCAAGATCCAACCGTCACTAGAAGGGTAAATTATAAATGATAAATTCCAAAAATTCAGCTGTATTTTTCCAATACCTAATTTTTTAAGAATGAAAATTAGAATCTATTATCAATTCCTTCCAGTATTTCTATTCGATCAAAGACATCAGTATTGGTGGAAGATGTATGTGTAATGGACATGCAGATACTTGCGATATCCAGGATCCAAATATGGCCAAGAAATTGGTCTGCAGATGTCAACATAACACTTGTGGAGCCCAATGTGCAAGTTGTTGTAAAGGTTTCGCACAGAAGAAATGGAGACAGTCAACTGGGCTCTCAAAATTCGTTTGTGAACGTAAGAAAATTGGGGATTATCACAAAGATTTACTGTTTCCTAAAAATCTATTCAATTTGAACAAGAGTAAATAAAACTCAATTTTTATTTTCTATGATGAAGCTTGTAACTGCTTCGGCCACACGGACGAGTGTGATTACGACCCTGAAATCGACGAGAAACATTTATCTCTGGACATCCATGGCAACTACGAAGGTGGTGGAGTTTGTCAAAATTGTAGGCACAATACTGAAGGTATCAATTGTAACCGTTGTAAGGCGAAATTTTACAGACCAGCAAACAAATCGTGGAATAACACTGACGTATGTCAACGTAAGTAACCATCCTATTTTATATTTAAATAAAAAATCTGACTTCAACCATTGATTAAATTTTTAAATTCTGTTCAATACTCTTCAGCCTGTGACTGCAACTACATCTTCTATACTGGAAACTGTGCTGAATCGACGGGAAAATGCGAATGTAAACCTGAATATCAATCGCCTAATTGTGATGCTTGTAGTTATGGATACTTTGGATATCCAAATTGTAGGCCTTGTGAATGTCATCTGAAAGGAACTGATGGTTACCATTGTGAAGCAATCGAAGGCTCTTGTCCTTGTAAAAACAATTATGCTGGTCACTATTGTAATCTTTGTGCTGAAGGATATTATAATTTCCCAGAATGTTTGGGTAAGTGTACTTCTGATTATCGTGATCTTAAAAAAAAACAGACAATTTTATATAAAAATATTTTTCCAGCTTGCAACTGTAATCCTTTGGGATCTCTCAGCGAAGTTTGCGATGTTTTATCCGGAAATTGCACGTGCAATAACAACTACGGTGGAAGAACTTGTGACATTTGCGAAGATGGCTACTACAACTATCCTTCATGTACCTGTATGTTATAGAATCTTTAGATTTCACATTCAATATTATTTTCTATCATTTTTTTTTATTAATATTTGGGGGCTTCCTTTTCCAGATTGTAACTGCGACAATCGTGGAACCGAACCAGGAGTTTGCGACAAAACTGATGGACGCTGCTTGTGTAAGGAAGGATATGGTGGAGAAAGGTGTGACCGTTGTATTAATGGTTACTTTGGATATCCAAATTGCAAACCTTGCAATTGTAGCACCATTGGTTCATCATCTGTGAGTTGTGATGCCACTGGAAAATGTTCTTGCCTTGCGAACTTTGCTGGAAAGACTTGTGATCAGTGTAGTCCTGGATATTACCAATACCCAGATTGCATACGTACGTTCTTCTGTATTCAAAATCGAATATTTTTGGGTTCAAAAACTATTATTTAAACTTACATTGTCTTTAAATCTTCCTCAATCTAGATTGTGGTTGCGACAGCCACGGATCCATTGGTGTCTCTTGTGACAGGGAAGGCAAATGCCAATGCAATGAAAACTTTGATGGCCCGCAGTGTAATCAGTGTAAAGAAGGATTTTACAACTTCCCAACATGCGAGGGTTGTAATTGTGACCCTGCTGGTATCGTCGAAACCTTCAAAGGCTGTGGATCCTTACCAGCCGGTGAGCTTTGTCAATGCAAAGAACGAGTCGAAGGAAGAATTTGCAACCAGTGCAAACCCCTATTCTGGAATTTACAACCCAGCAATCCAGACGGTTGCGAAAGTAAGCTACTGATAAAAGCTAACTGATGAGCAGTCTTCAAACTGAATATCAATCATTAAATTAATTATATTTCAGATTGTGAATGTCACATCCCTGGTGTTATTGGAAACATCGGAGAATGTGATTCAAAAACTGGACAGTGTATTTGCAAACCTGGCGTCACCGAGAGAAGTTGTTCAAGATGTATTGATGGCACCTACAATCTGCAAGAAATGAATCTCTTTGGATGCTCTGGTAGGCTCTCAGTCTTTAAATAATTTTCTTTTCTTTCTTCAATCTCTAGATAAAATCAATGCTTTTATCATCTTTTCAATAGATTGTGCTTGTGACATCGGTGGTTCTATCAGTTCCATCTGTGACAAAGAAACCGGCCAGTGTCCTTGCCAAGCTAGGGTCACAGGCCTGACTTGCAAAGAGCCACTGAAGACCCACTACTTCCCCACTTTGCACCAGTTCCAATACGAAGCTGAAAATGGAGCAACACCCTCCAATAGTCCAGTTCGTTACGGATTTTCTGATGAAGTATTCCCCGGATACAGCTGGAAAGGATACGCCGTTTTCAGCCAGATACAAGATGAGATCATTCACTACATCCACATTCACAAATCCTCACTATACCGTATGGTTCTTCGATACATCAATCCTAATAACGAAGCTATCCTCGGAAAGATCACCATCACTCCGGACAATCCATCAGAGATCGAGCAGGAATTCCTTGTACAACTAAAACCAACAACGAATCCATCTTTCGTAACAGTCGCAGGACCTCAAGGCACATTCCCATCGTCGATGGTCATGGACCCTGGGCAGTGGACCATCAGAATTTCAACCAAGAAGAGTCTCTTCCTCGATTATTTTGTTCTTCTCCCTCAAGAATACTACGAAGCTACCATCTTGACCCAAGACGTCAACATCCCTTGTGAAATTGGAAACAAAGGTCTATGTCGCCATTATGGTTATCCAAATACGACTCTCTTTAATTCGGTTCGTGGAGCTGGTGGATTCGTCAGCAAGGACAATGTCAGGAATCCGATTTCTGAATTTCTGACTGACAGAGAAACTCTAGACGAAATTGGACAAGATAATCTTCCTTTGATCAATAATAACCAAAACGAGCTTCACTTCGAGTTGACGATTACGAAGCCTGGTCCCCATGTCTTGGTTATTACTTATGTCACCACCTGGGATGAAAATCTAACATCTACTGTTTTTATTGAAGCTAATACAGACCGTAAAGGAAAAGCAACTCTCAACCCTTGCAAATATACCAGTATCTGTCGACAAGTTGTCACCGATTCCTCTGGAAAAGTATCAGTAATGAACTTCCCTTCGAATTACGTTGGTATCGTTCTTACTGGGGAACCAAATTCTAACGTAGCTATTGAATCCATTGTTGCAATTCCCTATAAGGAATGGTCCCTCGATTATATCAAACCTAAATCCGCTTGTGTCCGAAAGAATGGTAAGTGCGTTCAAGGAAGCTTCCCTGGTGCAGCAGACGCCAAGAAAATCGAATTCGAGACAGAGCAAAACCCTGGATCTACTCTTTCAGGGATCTTTGACAAAAATTCGAAGCTCATCTACCTTTACGGGGACAACGCCATGGCTGATATTCATGCAAAGGTTCCATATCCTGGTCACTACATCTTCGTTGTCCAGTACTACCAACCCGATTATCCAGAATTTGAACTGGGAGTTCTCGTCCAGAATGGAAGGTACTATGAAGCCAATGTCCCTGTTTCTCACTGTCCAAGTAGCAGTGGTTGCAGAAGTATCATTCGTCAAAACGACGGAGAAACTAGGTTTCTCCTGGAGGAAAATGTCTCGATCAATTTCAATGAAGGTACCGGAAAAGGCATCTGGCTGGATTATATTCTTGTCATCCCAGCTGATCAGTACAATGAAAACATTCTTCAGAAGTTGCAGTTTGATCAGACAGAGGAGTTCATCAAGAAATGTGGAAACAATCACTTCTACGTTAATGTTACCGAAGAAGGACTTTGTCGAGATGCTATTTTCTCCCTAACAACCCACTATAACAACCGAGCATTGCCTTGTAATTGTGACATCGATGGTACCACTAGTTTTGAGTGTGAGAAGTTCGGGGGACAATGTCCTTGCAAACCCAACATTATTGGCAGACGTTGTGAAATTTGTAAGACTGGTTTTTATGGTTTCCCCGACTGCAAGCCTTGCAACTGTCCCAGCACAGCGATTTGTGAACCAGAGAGGGGAGAGTGTATCTGTCCTTCCAAAGTCACTGGAGAGAAATGTGACCAGTGTGAAATTGGAACTTATGGATACCATCCGATCATTGGATGCGAAGAATGCAATTGTTCTCCTCAGGGTGTCCTAAATGGAAATTTGCAATGTGATCTTTTGAATGGAAGCTGTAGTTGCAAAGAAAACGTTGTTGGAAGACAATGTGATAAATGTGTAGCTGGATTTTCTCAGTTTCCACATTGTGAGAAATGCGACTGTGACATCAGAGGAACGACTGAAGATATTTGTGATCAATACAGTGCAGAGTGTCATTGTAAGGGAAATGTTCAGGGATCGGCTTGTGATGTTTGTAAGGAAGGATCCTTTGATCTTCAGGCTGGAAATGAGGAAGGATGTAGCAAATGTTTCTGCTTTGGAAAAACAACTAGATGTGTCTCTTCAAACTTGTATAGGACTTATACGATGGATATGGAGAATTGGGGAACATCTTTGGTGAACGAGAAGAATGGCAGCGTGACTATCTTGAATTCTTTGACACAGAGGGTCAACGATTCGACGACTCTTCTTGATTTTTCAAAGAATGAAACAGCAGAAACAACGGTCTACTTTGCGGCTCCTGAAACCTACTTGGGAAAGAAACTGACTTCTTATGGTGGATGGCTGAATTATACGATTCTGTATTCAACTGGACCATTTGGTAGCGCTGTAGTTGGACACGATGTAATTTTACATGGCGGAGATATCTTGCTTTTTTATTCTTCTGAAGAGATACCATCTCAATTTAACGAGTTTAGAGCATCAGTGGAACTAGTAGAGAAGAATTTCTTGACTCTGAACAAACTAAAGGCTACAAGGGAACAGCTTCTGGTGGTTTTGCAAAATCTGCAAGGGATTTATATCAGGGCTACTTATTGGGATCCAAGTCTCACGGCTGTGTTAGTAGAATTCATATTGTTTGAACTGATTGACTCTTATAGTTTCAACTGATTGACTTGTCAGTTATTTGGTAATTTTGTAAAGAAGGTTTGCTTTTTTCAGGTTGTCATATGTGACACTAGATACAACGACTACTACCTATACACACAATAGTGTTTTGGCTAGTGGAGTTGAACAATGTCAGTGTCCTCCAAATTATCAGGGATTGTCTTGTGAAGAATGTGCACCTGGATATTATAGAGTTTCATCAGGACCTCATGGAGGATACTGTGTTAAGTGTCAGTGTTTTGGACATTCTGATAGTTGTGATGTTAATACTGGAGTTTGCTATGTGAGTAATCCACTAAGAATAATGTTTTTATCAACCTTTTGAGAATTTTTGGCACCTAAATTTAACTTTTACAGGACTGTAAAAATGGAACAACCGGGGACCACTGTGAATTGTGTGAACAAGGCTACTATGGAAACGCAACAAACGGAACACCATCAGATTGTTTAATCTGTGCCTGTCCTTTACCAGTTCCCAGCAATAATTTTGCAACCGGTTGTCAAGTAAATGAAGATGGAAACAAAATCAGCTGCGACTGTCTTCCAGGATACTATGGAGCTCGTTGTGACGCTTGTGCTGCTGGTTACTATGGTAAACCAGAGGTCTATAATGACTATTGCAAACCTTGCAACTGTTCTGGAAATATCGATACCAACGAGATTGGATCCTGTGATTCAGTTAGTGGAGAATGTAGACACTGTTTGAACAATACCTATGGACAGGCTTGCAGTCTCTGTGCGCCAGGATTCTTTGGTGATGCTGTTGAAAGGAAAGATTGTCAAACTTGTATCTGTGATGCGTGTGGTATGGATCAATGCGACAGCTACAATGGTATTTGCGAATGTAAGGAAAATGTTATTGGTGAGAAATGCGATCGTTGTGCTGAAGATCATTATGGATTTGATTCCTGCGATGGATGTAAGGCCTGCGATTGTGGAACAGCTTCTGAAAGTTCCCAATGCGATATGAGCACTGGACAATGTCGTTGTAAGCCTGGAGTGACTGGAAGAAAATGTGATCGATGTATTAATGGATACTGGAACTATGGGCCTGAGGGCTGTACTTGTAAGTTAATGTTTCATCAACAGATTTCATGATTTTTTATTACTTTAACTACCTGAAGTGACCTGGATTAAAACACTTAATTATTTACCCTACAGCTTGTGGATGTAATACTGGATATTCCGTTGGTGTGTCTTGTAACACCTCCAACGGACAATGTACTTGTCTGCCAGGTGTAATTGGAGAAAAGTGTGACCATTGTCCGTATCGATGGGTCCTAATCGAAAATGATGGTTGCTACCAATGTGACTCTTGTACTGATGACCTTTTGGACGACACTGATAGACTTATCGAAACCCTAAGTCCAGTTGCCGACAAATTTAATGTAGGTGGCTGAAAAAACAAATATTTTAAACTAAAACTTTCAAATCTTCTAAAAATTAATGAATTTTATATTCAAAATTTTTATTTATTAAAAAAGCACAAAACATTGGATTTTTGGAATCATTTTGTGATTATGCGGGATAAAATTTATAATCATATATTGCTCGCCTAGCCACGTTAAAGTTCAAACTATAAGTGCGTGCACAGTAAGTTTTCTTGTTTATTATGATTCTCAGATGCGTCTCGCTGAAAAAATGGAATTTTTATTTTAAGGGGGAACATTGCTTGTCTCTTTATTATCTTTTTTTTTAATATTAAAAATGAACTTCAAAATGAATTTTTATTCGAAAGGAATCACCCAATTTTTATTTTCGTTTAAATTTCAGACCGTTGCTGAAAGTTACTTTACCAACCAGCGACTCAAATTCTTCAACGACACAGTTAATGAACTATATCCGGAAGTGAAAATCCTAAATCCAAGACTCATTGACTTTGTGCCACTCCAGCAAGAAATCGCTCGATTGGACCAAGATGTCACAGGTCAAAAACGCAAAGTTGATTACATAGCTGAGGCTGGAAATCAGTGGAAAAAAGAGGCTGAAAATACTTTGCAGGGAATGTATGATTTGGAAGAGGATGTTGCTGAGGAAATCCATTTGGTTAATGATATTGTAGCTGAAATCCAATCACTAGCTTTGAATATCCACGATGGTGCAGGAGCCAAGGTTGAACATGCACTTCAAGTTGCAGAAGATATTTTAAAGAAAATGAAGGGAGTCTCGTTCCAGGACTTTAGGGATAAAGCAACTGATAAACAATTTGAGGCTACGATTTTGATCTCTGAGATGATGGAATACACTTCTCCTGTGAAGAATCTTACGTCTGAAATTTCAAGTCTGGATAATGGAATTAAGAATTTGAGCATGAAGATTGATGATCTTCATAACATCACTAATGAAGCTGAGGATCTAGTGAGACAAGCTGCGAAATTGAATGAAGAAAATAGAAGAGCTGCTGAGACCGGAAATATTGATACTGTGAAGATGTTTGCTGAAGAGACAAATGAAGATATTTTGGCTGGAAGGAAACTTAATAAGAATGCTAGCGAAGCTTTAAAGGAGGCAGGTCCTGCATTTGATCATTTAGGTAAGGTTTTTTATTTTATTTAGCTTTTTCTAAAGTTTCAACATCCTATTTTAATTCGGATAACATAATTTGTTTCAATGATTTTTTTTAGTAAACTTTCTTTCTTGGATTTTCAGCTGAAGAAAATAAGAAAGTAGCGGCACAAATAATAAAACTCAATGAGATATCTGAAGGAAACGATAAGGAAATGCCTGTGATTCTTGATCTGATAGCATCAGCAAAGAATAATGCGGATACTCTTTACAAAGATTCTATCGTTTTGGATGATGTGTTGGCAGACACTAGAAACACAGATGCTGTCAGAGCTGTAAGTGCTTATAAAGATATCGTAAATGCAATCAACGATGCAAGAGATTCAGCTTCAGAAGCTATAAAAGCAGCCAATCAAGCCTCAAGTCAGGTAAGATTTCTGAAAAAACTAAAATTATTATTTTAATCGGTCTGCGTTTCGAATACTGGAATAAAATGATATTAACTTAAATGTTTTAGTCGAGTGGAATAGATGAGAGTGCCCAGAAATCTTTGAACCGAAGTATAAATTTATCGAAAGCAGCTAAGGAATCTGCTGAAAAAACGGATGGTCAGCTCCGTCAAGATTTGCTTCATGCACAAGCTCGTTCTCAGGGAGCAGAAGAACTAAATACGGATAACAAGAATGACCTCGATGACATTACCGAGTAATTATACTGATTTAGCCAGATATTTTGTTTACGAGAACATGATTAACTATCAAAATTTTAATTTTTTCAGATCCCTTAAAAAAATTCCATCCCTGGGGTCTCTTCTCGTGGTCCCAACAGCAATGAATGTTGCTGACAAAGTAGAATATACAATCAAGCAAGCTCTCAACAATATGAACAATACTGTTCACACACTTCCAAATGATTTGAAGACTGCAAAACAGCTTTCCAAAGATATTACAGATTCCATTCACGAAGTCACTGAAGCCAATTCGAACTTAGATACAGTTGAAAAAGTAATTCCAAATATGAAAAATCTCCTCAATGGATTGAATCAAATACAAAATTCAGTTAATGAAACTGGTAATGATTTGTATGATAAAATAGAGAGGTTGAAGAGGAAAATTACTAATGCTAGGGAATTAGCTGATAGATTCAAAACTGGCTTGAAATTCTTTAAAAATACTACTTTGGAATTGAAGAATCCTGAAAGTCTTCCTTTGTTGGCAACGTCGACTAAAGTCTCTTTGTACTTTAAAACTAAGACCTTGAATGGACTGTTGATGTATCTTGGAAATGAAGTAAAGTCTAAAGATCCTCGTAGCAAATCTGTAAGTTTTCGTTTTTTCTAAATTAAAAATGTTATTTTTACAGATATGGTTCGTTTAATAAAATATTTGGAATATTTCTAGCACGACTACATGGCACTGACGATAGAGAATGGGTACCCAGTTTTGCTCATGGATCTTGGTTCCGGGACTACGAAAATTGTGAATAACAATAGAACCGTTTCTGACAACGTCTGGCGTCAAATAATCGTTGATCGGTTCGTACAGTTTTATACGAATTTTTACTTTCTTTATATACAAACTTATATAATTACAATTTTCTCTGCATAGAACTGGCAAAAACGTGAAGCTGATTCTCCGCGAGGAGATTGATGAAGAAAAGGATCGAACTTTCGTTACGGAACAAGTGCTACCAGGATCGAATACAGTTTTCAATTTGGATCTGAAGCAATCAAAACTCTTCGTAGGTGGTTATCCTCCCTCCTTCCAGATTCAAGGCGAAGTGACAGTTAACGTCTTTGAAGGAGAGATGGAAGAACTGGTAATAGGAGATGTTCCAGTGTCATTCTGGAACTTCGTAGATGCAGAAAATAACATTCAAGGTGCATATGAGCGAGACAAATTAAAGAATTATAAATCAAGCACTGGTTATCGATTCGACAGCAAAGGCTATGCTATCATCAGCAAGAAAATGTCTGAACTGTCAATAAAAAGTACGGAATTCTTCATCAAGATGAAATTCAAGACATTAGAGAAGAATGGGCTAATGTACCTTATGGGTAATAATACGCATTTCTTGTCTTTGGAGATGAGAAACGGTCAAGTTCTTTACCAGTTTTACCTTGGAGGAGAGACGGTAGCACTTCGCTCTTCTACAACTTATAACGATGGCGAATGGCACACGTTGGAGGCACGTCGCCTTCACCAAAAAGGAAAGTTGAGAATCGATAGCAAGGATGCTGCCCAAAGTAATGGATCGGATGATTTCAAGTCTTTGATGTCTGTCGATCATCTTTACTTTGGAGGATATCCACCAATTCTGACTCATCAATACCCAAACGTTGCTCAGAAAGGTTTTGAAGGCTGCATCGATGATGTACTTATAGGTGAAACTGCAGTTCATCTTAGTGAAAATGTCCAGGCCTTTGGAGTTGTACCTGGATGTCCCGTCAAGGTATGTCCTTTACCAGAGTACTTGGCCAATTTAACAGTAAATGAATACAACCATGAGTACCTAACAAATTTCTGTAATTTCAGTTTGAAAGCTTGGTTTCCATCGAACAAGACATGCCAGGTTACGTTAAGTGGCCCCACGTAACAATTCCCGAGACCCTTCAAATCACACTCAAGTTCAGAACACTTACACGCAATAGTTTAATTTTTGCTGTAGTGAACGAAACGAGTGTCAACTTTGTTCCCACCAGTCTGTCTCTTAGAGATGGTATTCTAATACTTGAAAGTCGAGGCGACGTCGTCAGTACGAGTAAAGTTGGTACCAAATTCAATGATAACGAGTGGCACTTTGTAACAGCCACTCACAATGAAACACATCTCATTTTGGACATAGATGATACCGAAAGTTATAGTGTAGAAAACAACAATTCCAAGGGTTCTCCAATGAATATCAATTCAGCGAAAATCTACTTTGGAGGAATTCCAGATAAAATCACGATTGGAAGACCTGTTGAGCCCTTCGCTGGTTGTATTGGTGATGCTACTGTAAATATGGTCATCATCAACTTTGCAAACACGACTGATAGACCAAATACCATTCTTGGAAAATGCAGAGGTGGTGAACCAAGTAAGAAATTTGGACTTTAGCTCTTCAATCCTTCTGGTGTCCTTTGATGTTTCGATAATATAATTATTTCTTGCTTTTCAGCTGTATTGACAAAGGTGCCAGAAGAGATCTGGCCTCCACCTCCTTCTCCGATTGACACCGAAAACTACACAGTCGTAACACAAAGCAGTACGTTTTTTATAATAAATTGAATATAGTTTATTAAAATAATTTGTACTTATTCGATACTGCGATTACAGGTGTGGTGGGTATTGATTCTGAAAATGTTGAAGCTGAAACAGCTACAGAATCACCAATAGAAGGTCTTGGTAGAGAACCACTAGATAGTGATGAACCAAACGAAATTGATACTGATGAAGAGATTACGACAACTACTATTTCTACAAGTACTGTGGTCACCACACCATACGTTCCCTACCATGTGGACAAATGTGCATTGCCTTTTGAACCGGCAAGGGACCCAGACATTGCCGAAGGATGGAGATTCGGTACTGACGAAGTTTTTTCGTAAAGAAATTCTGATTCAAAATTTTCAGAACAGTAAGGTACAATTTTATTTATATTTTTACAGGAACTCAGAAAGGCAGCAGAAGAGAATACAGTTCTATCAATGGCCGATACAGGGATGATTTCGACTTCCAAATTAGTTTCAAAACCATATCCGACGAGGGATTGATTTTCTATGCTGCTGGCCAAAATAGTGATGATCTCATTGCTCTTTATGTCCAAAATGGAAAGGTAAAATAGCTCTTGATTTGATCGCAACTTTCTGAAGGGTTGTTTTTTAATCGTCGTCTCTTTTACAGCTTTACTTTAAATTCGACTGTGGTAGTGGACCAGCACTAATATTCGATGACTCAGTTAAGGTTAATGACAATCAGTTGCATACAGTTACATTCAAAAGAAAACATAATAGAGGTGAACTAATCCTTGATGAGAACCCACCTGTATACGGTAATTCCCTTGGATCAAGTACAAAAGTGGATGTGAATCCTCCATTCTACTTGGGAGGTGTATCACCAGAGAAATCTCCACGAGTCTTGAAAGCTCTTGTAAGAAATAGTTTTTCCTTTTACTCAATTAATTTAGTTTCATAATAATTCTTCTATTATGTTTTATTCAGGGGTTCGACAAAACATTCGATGGCTGCTTGAGTAACTTTATGGTAAATACCAATGACGTAACCACACCTGCTGAAGACGTTGGACTCATTCCTTGCTCGAAGAAAATTGAGCCTGGAATATTCTTCTATCCTTCCACGAATGGCAGCAATTACTTCAAACCACGTAAGGATATTCATCTTCTTTCCGGCAAATCATCATTTCATCTTCATATTAAATCTCTAATCTTTTATTTTGTTTTCCAGTTGAAGGATTTTCTGTGGGCAAGACCATGGATATCCAAATCGACATAAAACCACGTTCATCAAGTGGCCATTTGTTATCAGTTCACGGAAAACGAGACTTCCTTATTCTGGAAATGATTAATGGAACCATCAGATTTATGATAAAGTCTAACAAGGGCCAGGCGGCGATTGAAACTTCGTTTAAACCGCCAGAATCGTATTCACTCTGCGATGGAAACTGGCACAATATTCGAGGTGATTAATTAATTAACTAATTCAATATTCTTTTATCGATATTTTGAATAGTACCATTACCATGAATAAATTCAAATTGTAACATGTTTCTTCTCTGCTTTTTTTTAGCCATCAAACAGAAAAATGTCCTTCTTCTATCAGTGGATCATAAAGCTACTACGCCAGGAATCGGAGTAAAAAATTCTGCTGTAGTCAACACTAAGAGTCCCATTTATATTGGAGGTCATGTGAGACTTCAAGTGCCTTTACGAGGAAGTACAGCACAATCCCAATATGTCGGATGCATGAACAACATCATGATTGATAATAAACCAATTCCATTCGATCCAAATCAGACCTTTGGAAAAGTCACGACAAGTGTGTGTCCGACCATTTAAGTAGAAGAGAGAAATTTACATTGAGAAGAATAATTCAATTTTATCAATCCAAAGATTTTAAGAAGATTTTAAAAGCGTTAATTTTGTATTGTATGAACGAAGAAGAAGTTTCTTGAGGAAATACATTTATTTAAATTTTCTGAGAGTTAACAATGAAATGTGCACCAGACAAAATACTTTTGAAGGTTCTACTCTTTTTTGGGATGCCACTTGTAATAAATTCCAAAGAACATAATACTAGCACTCAAAGAACTGGAAATAACAAAATTGCCTAAGAGCAAAATATCTGCGGAATCCATCCATATTGTGAAGACCCTGGCTGAAAAAGAAAAATATTCATCAAAAAGTGCAAACCGGAAGAATATTAAAAATATTAATTTTTAAATGTAATTTACTTACTAAGATTTGTCAGAGTCGATATTAGCCACGTGAGAGTGGAAATGGATTCTGAGTTTTTAGCCCGGAAAATTGCGAGCAACTGAACTATTTTACTGGAGGCAGAAATCGGAGTGCAAATTGGCTGTAAATTATATTATCATCATCATATATAGATTCAACTTTAAATTATTGTTTACAACGTTTAATTAACATTGAATAATTCTTACCGCGAGAATGGTGAGAACGGTTTTTGGCACTATTTGAAGTAAAAACGACGAAAATGTAACGAAATAGAGAGCAGAGATTATTATCGTCTGAGAATTAAAATTGTTGAGATATTTTAACACTAAAAAAATTAGGATATACTCCTGAGCTAAAATAATTGGGTATTCTAAATATGAGAGCAATGAGTAGCCATTTGTAAAGTTGTAACTGGTCATCAAAGTGTAACTGTAATCAGAAAATCACCAAAGCGTAAAAAATTGTTTTGTCGGGTAATAGAAAAAAATCAAATTAAAGAAGCCTAAGATGCAAAATAAAAATTACCTAATTCTCCAGACTATAATAGCTTACTTTTTCAAAAATGCTTTTATGAAACTGAAAAAAGAATTTTTACCATTTTGATGTCCATCACTATCGAATCCACTTTTATTGGAAACTATCGAATCCAATATTTGAAATTAGTTCACAATAGTTAATGTTTATTTGAACTCAAAGGTAGTTTTTAGGAGGGAAATACTGTCTTTCTGTAACTTTAGATCGATAACATTGGAAAATTTCTTCAATTAAAGATAACTCGCCGAGATAAAAATCAAAATATTTGATAGAGAGAAGATTTTAATGAAACTTATATTTTCTTTTATGTATCTGCCAAAAAATGCTGATAATTATAAGCCACACAATTAATAATTTTATTAATTATCTTCTCTCTATGGGAGAATATACCTTTTTTACCAGCTGCAAAAATAAAAATAAATTTAAACACATAGTTAAATAATTTATTTAGATACCTTGTTAATTCTAGGCATAATCCAAGTAAGGAAATTCCTTTCGCTGATTTTAAAGCAATCAGATTTAGAATCTGTGGCACCTTAAGGATAAAACACATTCCTATTGTGAGGAAACTTAAAAAGTCTGCAAAAAGTTGCAGGGTTATCTCCACCATTTTTCTAACTTGGTAAAATTTCTGAAAAGGGAAAGCAGATTTCAAGTTTAAGACACAAATTAAAAATCAATGGATTCACCCTTTAGAAATAATATCAGAAGGTAAAAACATTGAAAAAGAATTATACATTTTATTTTTGAAATTTGCATTATTTTCATTCACTCACGCAATTTTTAAATTAAAATATAAATTTAATATTAATATAAAATGTTTGTATTTCATAGTATCTTGCATCTAAAATAATAGAAAAGAAAAGCAAGGACTATATTTTTAATAATTGATGAAAATTGTTGTTTGAAATCATGATTCTTCAACCAAATAAACCAACCAATTAGTTGAATTATAAGCCAAAAGGATGAATTCTCAAGAACAAAAATGTAAAAGTTGTACTGTAACCAAAAAAGATAATTATTTTAAAGAAAAAATAGTTTAATTCAGCCAAAAAAGTTAAATCCTGAACAAAAACAGATTTCTTTTCTACCAAAAAGCAGGAATTTTCAACAAAAAATGCATAAAGTTTCAACCAAATAGTTGAATTTTTAACTAATAAAGCTACATTTTCGACCAAAAAGGAAATGGTTCAATTTTCAGTTGAAAAAATTAATTTCTACTAAAAGAATACGAATTTTTAACAAAATACTTGAATTTCCAACCAAAGCGGTGAATCTCGAACAAGAAAAAAAAATTTAACAAAGTAATTTAACTTTCAACCAAGTAATTCAATTTTCAACCAAATAGGTGAATTTTTTCTACTAAAAACGACAAATTTTCAAGCGAACAGTTACATTTTCAGCTAAAAATATAGATTTTCAACCAAACAAAGAAACAAAAAATTTTCAACAAAATAGTTCAATGTTCAACAGAAGAGATGGATTTTCAACAGAAATGATAAATCTTCAATTAAAAAAGTGAAT
>CAKNWT010325169.1:0-21636 GCA_932066315.1 Andricus coriarius | reverse complement strand
AGCGAGAAACACCAACATAACAAATTTTGAATGTTTAGATTTAATTTTAAAAATGTCAAATTTAAGATATAAAACTTGCGAAAATTCTAAGAAGATTTTGGAAAATTTCAAGAAAAAAGTTTATTTGAAACCAAATAGTTGAATTTTCAAACAAAACATAAGAATTCTCAACGAAAAATGTAATGATCGGTATTTCAATCCAAAAATATTTTTATTTTTATTTAAAAATAGTTAAATTCATCCAAAAAATACAAATTGTCAACAAGTTGAATCTGCAACAAAAAACAATAATTTTCAACCAGTTGAATTTTTAACCAAAAAACATCAAATATTTTCCAAAAGTGATGAATTTTCTGCAAAATAGTTAAATTTTGTAGCCCGAAAATATAAATTTTCCACAAAAAAGTTAATTTTCAACCAAATAATTGAATATTTAAACAAATACATTAATTTTCTACCAAAAAAAGACCAATTTTCAAATAAAATGATGATTCTTCAACCAAAAAGATGAGTTTTTAACAATGTAGTTAAACTTTTAACCAAGCAGTTTGCATTTCCAACCAAAAAAATTATTTCTCAACCAAAAATTTTATAGTTGATATTTCATTACAAAAAATTTTCATTTTAAATCAAAAACAAATGAAGTAGTTCAACTTTTAACCCAGTAATTGAATTTTCAAACCATAAAGACGAAATTTATCAAAATTATTGATTTTATAACAGTCAGCCTCGAATAACAAAAAATGTTAAGCAAATTATAATTTTAAGGGAAACATAATTTTTAATACAAAACAAAAGTTTAGAATGACTATTTTTTAATTTTCTTTGTTTAGTTGAGGTTATATGAATATAATTTTCCTAGGTTTCTCGAGAAAAGTTTTAATAATTTTTGAAGATTTCGGATATGTCGAAAAAGTATCTAGAAAATTTCTAAGAATTTTTTTTTATTTTACAGGATTTTACCACATTTTAGGGAAAATTTGAGTAGCTTAGAAGATATTTAAGGCTTTTTGACGCTTGGAAAAAATTTAGAATAGTTTATAAATGTTCGGAAATTGTTCAAAGTTTTAAAATATTTTTAATCTTTTCAAAATTTCAAAAATTCCTAAATATTTTTTTTGTCGGTACTGAAAATTGGTTGGTTATCGGTTCCGATAATTGTTTTTATCGTTACGTATTACCTATTATTACCTATATATCGTAAATTATGATATTCTAAGTTTGTTACCAATAATTTCATTTTTCTCATCTCTTTGAATGTGTGAAACAGTTTTAAAATTATAGTCTTATAGCAAAATGTTGAGAACAGAACTATTTCCCAATGTTGAAAAATAATTACAATTTTCTCTATTAATAATAATGTTTAGAAACAATCAAAAATAATGTTTATCTTTTTTTTTATTTTGATTTACTAAATTGATGGTGCATAACATTCTTAATCTTTATTAATAGATAAATACCTCATTATTTAATATTGGCACGGGGTTATGAATAGAATCCTTTTGCCATTTTAAAAACATTTGGTCAAAATGATAAGAACAGAATTCTTGCCTTTATTATTAAAGAATCTGTGCGACATTTTCAAATTCAAATGATTGACATTTGTACAAATTTCTGAATCACATGAAGTGTTTTAATTTTTATATTTTTTATGAGAAAAGCTTTTCAGTTGAAGGCTTGTGAGAATAAAAATTATAACTGCTACGTCCAAACACGCAGAAAATTTAAAGGACGCATATATATTATAGAATCAAAACTATTTCTTACTTTTTGAAAATGTCAGCCTAACCTCCAAACGTCAATATCGTCACTTTGAAGCCTTTGAAACCCCTGACATAATTCGTATTTCAATATTTCTATATTTTCAAGTTTGAAAATAAATCTAATTTGGACATGCCACTTACGAAAATAGGTCAAAATTCATGCTATTATTTGCATAATTGTGACGATCACCCAAAATATGACAATGTGACACACACGTCACTTTTTGTAAATATTAAAACGCGCGCGTGTGTAAGAATAAGATCATTCTTTTTATATCTATTAGTTTTTCCTGTTTTTTCATAGAATAAATCGAATAAATTTACACAATATCACACGCACTAAGCAGTAATCATTTGTGCCACTGCACTGCACTGATTTGTACACATTTGTGTCGCCTGATGTGTCGTCTGCTAGTTTGTACTTTCATATGGACCATATGTTTGATATGTTCATCTCCTCTAACATGTGCCTTGTGGTCCCTTTAAATAATAATATACCTTAAAAACTTTTCCTAATTTCTTCGTTACTCTTGCTGCTCTTGCTAGTTAACCAAAAAAATAAGAAATAGGACAAATAGTTTCTAAACGATGGCGGTAAGTATTAAAATTGACATTTTGACACGCATTACGTGCATGTAATAACCTGTCTAAAATTGTAAAATATTCAATCGGTATATGACTTAAAAAATTCAATTACGAGTTATTTAATTATTTCTTTAAAAAAAAAAAAAAAAAAATTTTAAAGTATGTCAACAATAATCTAATAAATAGAACGATATTTAACATAACCTCAATTTTCTTGATTTAACTTCAACCGCACCAAAAAATATAGCGGCGAACTTAAAAATTATATTAACGTTTGCTTATTTCCTCTTTATTATATTAAGTTTTTCATTTCGTAAATGAATATAACACAGCAAAGAATATAAGGACATTTTAAGGAAATAAAACTTGAAAATTATTTGGGTGATTGTCAAAAATTTGACCACTTCTTTCCCGGCAGCCATTTTCCACTTTTTCTTTGAATAATCATTTTTTTCTAAAATTATATCAGTAAAGCACTTACATCAAATAAATAAAACAATACGCAAAATGTCTTGTCACGCACCTTTTCCAAACAACAAATTAAAAATTGCCAAATAGTATGAACAAAATTTTTTAAATATTTAAAATTTACAGATATCACTTATATTGAGTCGAAAAAGATAATAATCAAGAGTGTTCCATTTTTTAGATTTAAAGATTTAAAAAATTACCTCAAAGTCTGCCCCACAGATTTTTTGTCTCAAATCTTGAAAATAATTATTATTGACTTGAATCATATAATAAGTAGGATGAAGACATTTTTGTAATTTAATGATTTATAAATATTATGTTTTAAAATTTTTTGAAACTATAATTAATAGTTAATAATTTTGAATTTAAAGCATCTGAAATTAAAAAAAATATATATTGAACGATTCTGCACAATTTAATTAGAAAAAAAGAGTTGAATTCTATAATTTATAAGTCGAAGCGCTAAAAATGAAACTATTTTATTTTGAATTAAAGAATCACGAAATTGAATTATTTCAGATTAAAATTTCGAAAATAGGACAATGTGTCAAAATGTTACAAATGGAATATTTTAAGATTCCAATTTTGGAAATTGGATCATTTAAAATTCAAAGGAAGTTAAATTGTATATTTATAATTAAAAGAGTTCAAAATTAAAAAATTGAAAACTTTTGAATTGGTTCAAAGTGAAAGCTTCTGAAATTCTATAATTTAAAATTGTTGTTACATAACAAAATTATAATTTAACATTCAAGTTGGTGAGACAATTTTTTCCAGAATCAGAAAATTAATTAAATTATTCTTAAAAACTTTCAAAATAAACAGTAATCTTAAATGGAAAACATTAAAAATGAAAAATGTTCTACACCAGAACGTTGAAACTGAAACGAATTCGAACTTCATTAAAAACTGAAAAAAATTTGAGTCGCCAAAAATTGTGATATTAAAACTTTTTTGTACTCAAATCCTTTAAAAATTTAATTATTTGAAGTCAATTTAAATCGCTTAAAAATACTAATTTTTAAATTGCTAATTATACTTTCAAAAATTCAACCAATTCAATTTTAATTGCAAAATTGAAACCTATGAAAGGAAAAAATTAAAAATTTAGCGTGCAACATGAAAATCCAGAACTCTAAAATTGTAACCATTTAAAAGCACCAAAATTATTCAATTCCGATAGCTTAATTTTTATCTTTTTCAATTTTAAACTCAATTTTTAATTTTTTAATTGCAAGTCTTCCTTTAGAATTATTATTCATTCTTGAAATTTTCCAATCAAATAGTTTACAATTTGAAATTTATTTGTTTAAATTTTGAACGAAAAATGGGACAATTTTATGATATTACATTGATAATAAAAGAAAGAATACAAAACAAGATTGCTGTAATATGATTTCAATTTTTAAAATTATACAATTTTAAGCTTTTCAATTCAAAATTGCTTTATATTTACATCCAAAATGATTAAATTCCAAACGGATTATCAAGGCCTTTACTATGAAATTTTGAAATATTTAATAGCTGAAATGTTCTGATATTTTGAATATTCTAATTTGAAACTACAATATTGTGAAATTTAAAATTTGAAACTTCCAAAAATTAATTTAAGAATCTTCCGGTGTAATATTTCTCTCCCAGTTTTGTCCCGGTGCAAGTTTCTCTCAGTTCTCCCGGGTGGGTGGCGACCCTGTATTCATAATGCGTGATAAAAATTTTTATTGTATACATAAGAAGATTTTGGTATAGTTAATAATCGATTTATCAGCGTTCATCCCATATAACTGTTAATAATGATCGCTATTTTTGCATAATATTTTCTATAAAATGTTCGGTAACTCTATATTAATTTATCATACTAGGAAATGAGAGAATGGTTTTAAACGATTCATTCAAAATTAAATAAATCGTGAAAATAGTTCAATACATTGCTTGATATCTCTCGGGGCAGACTTAATTAACAAAAATTTTTTAGGCGGTTTCATAACTTTTTGTTTTCAAAAATCTTAATGTCTAAAATGGTCAACTTTTTGGCAACTAAAAGCAAATAATAACTCGTAATTGATTAAATTGTATTTATTAATTTTGTGCATAAAATTTAAGAAATAATTTAAATTAAATAATATAATTTAATTTTCAGCCACCGACCAAAAGTACGAAAACAGCGACGAGAGGATCGAAACAAATAGTAGAAGAAAATGTTTCCACGTTGAACTTTTACATGTACATGATCGTCGCAGCATTAGGACTTTATTTGACGTCCATGATGGTACTTTTTGAATTTACAACACTGACAATAGTAAGTTATTTACTTTATCGTAAAAATTGTATAATAATCTGACCCGGAAATGAATTTATTATTTGAATTATTAAAATCCAGCATTTCTTGTGACCGAATCCATTTCAAATCAGGCAGGTTTTCTCTTTTGCGATATCTCGCATCGTTTGTGAGAAAAATTTAAAAATTACATTTTTAGGAATAAAAATTTTCCTGGCCTCAACAATGGAAAACCGCTGTTTAAAATCTTCCTAAGTTATTATTAAGTCTAAAAAATTATTTTTTCTTGCTTAGAAAAAATACTTATTACGAACGGATAACCTGCTAAATACTCCATACAATTTATATGTTTTTATTTCAGACGATGACAATATTCTCTGGACTATTATATGCAGGATGTTATCGTTTCATGTCCTACATGGCCCAAGCGAAATACACAGAAACTGGACAAATTCTGGATTCTGGAGTAGATTTAAACATGGAAGGAGGAATAGCAGAGTAATTAATTTATGCTATTAATTTATTACATAGCTAAAGAGAGAATCGAACATATTTAACCTAATTTTATTATTCCTTAGGCACGTGAAAGACTTAATCATCTTAACATCGCTGGTCCAAATACTCTCCCTTATTTCTAATTACTTCTGGCTGCTGCTGACTTTGGTGATTTGAATGAATAAATTAACTATTAATTTTTTTTAAATTTCATTCAATGCGAAATTACAATCTAAATAAAAAAAAATTACAGGCACCACTTCGAGGATTTTGGATGCTTTGGGTGTCTGTCATATCTCCATGGATTTTTGCAGCTCCTCCGGCTCAAACTGAAATGGACGAGAAAAAACAGAGAAAACTTGAAAAGAAAATGGCTAGGCGTCATTAAAAAAGTACTTTTTGTGTAAATATCAACGAATTATCCTGAATTCAACGACTGAATATACATCGATCTCTCTAATATCTATATATTAGAACAAATGAGTGAGAGGCTTCATGGATCAATTTAAAGGAAAGGTAGTTCATTCACTTTTATTCCCTTTATTCGCAGAGAATTAATTTGTATTTTGAATGGTGAACGTGTAAATGTATCTTTCATTGTACAAACGTGAGTTTGGGATTTACACACTCATTTCATTGCAAAGTATGTTTTTTTAATCAGGGTTGAGTGACGTTTGAAAGATAAACATTAATATAATTATTATTGTATTTATAATTGCTTTGGGATGGGAGATTAGTGAGCGGATGTAATAATTTATGATTTTGCAAAATAAAAGCTGGGTGATGTTGGAATTTGAGTTCATTTCTGTCATCAATAATCCTATTTTGTTTAAAGCTCTATTTTTAGTCTTCGTTCTTGATAAATTAATTATAATTATAACAGCGAGATTTAAAGGAACATACAACCTTTCCCTGCTCTCAATTTTGACATAATATATTTAAATTTAAAAGCAATTAGAAAAAGTTAAAACAGATTTTTTCTTTGAAACTTGTGTGTGTGTTGATATACTTTGTTATATGTTATAATTTCTCCAATGACAAATATACTATGAGTCTAGTCTTAACCTTTAAGTATGGACGTGATTTCATGTTTGCATTAACATGGACCTGAGATCTCACAGACCGCTGTATATGTTTATTTGTTTATATCTAATTAAATAAGTAAAGAGGTTTTTGTTATATATCTTATAAAAGTGTATAAAGGGACAATGGAATAAGAAAAAAATTAAACAAGTTTATTAACATTTATTATTAATAATCTTTTCACCAGTGGGGAGAGGGACCCACATTTCAGAAGCCTGGTGCGGTCTGCGAGACCGCACGTTCATAAGTCCATACTAATTTGTCACTTTTTGCTCAAATGAGGGATAATCGGGACAACATTTTTCTGGGACGGCCGCGTGCCGTACTCTAGGTCTAGGGAACCCGCATCAAGCTACCGTGGACGTGCGGTCTCACGGACCGCCTATGAACTTTCAATTGATTTTACTCGCAGGACTACACGTTGTCAACCTACCTCGGCGAAAGCACAATCAAAACTAAAGGTACTAATAACGGCAGTCGCGAGGAAGGTCAGGGGGGAGGGATCACATCAGGTGCGGTCTGTGAGACCGCACGTCCATGCTTGAAGGTTGAATAAAAGTATTTTTGTTGATCCAACATATTATCTCTGCTGAGGCTTCAAATATTTCATTATTTAAGTATATTTAAGATCGAAATGATATCTACTTCCTCATGAACGATTTTATGCACCGAACTCAGATCATGAAAAAATGCACAAATCAAAATTAAACTTTCCAGCTACCTCCTTACCGGCTCATTAGAGACAATTGTATAACGAAGAAAAAAGGGAGGGGAAGAATAATTTGAATATATTGGTTCAGAATCAAACACAAATTCAGGGTGGCCGCTGGACAGGGAAACTGGGAATTTTTTCAGAACAGGAAATGACAATGAATTTATTTTTTGACCGTGAATTTTACAAATATTAGAAGAAAAATCTATCCAATCACATTATATAATGCAATTCAAAATAAGTTAGATTTCCTAATTTTAATTTTAAGTTCAATTGTTAACTTTTTCAATCATGAAATCATTCAATTTACAATGCGTAATTCTACAATCATTTACTTTAAAAAAATTTCATTTTGGGTCTTCAGTTTCGAACGTTTATTTTCCATTAAAAAAATTTAAAAATGCAGTTTTAAAATTCTTTAATTTTTCTACAAATCTCATAAATTCCTTCGTAAGAGGCCTTTGGATGACTATTAATTTCCCAAAACATTATTTGCCAATGGCGAACCGTTTACCTAAAAATCAAATTTCTTATAAAACAATGTTTTATAAATTGAAATCTTTATTCATTAAATTCTCATGTCAAGTTATGTAAATGCAACATTTTTAACACTTATTTTTAATTCAAAACTCACTTTTTTCTTGAATTTTCAACAGTTGAAAAATAATTAAATTTTTAATAGATATATTTTCTGAAGTTGGATATTCGACTGTTGAAAAATTGAAAATTGAATTGAATTTTCAACAGTTGAAAATTCGATTGTCATTTTTCTTTAATTTTCACTTGCTTAAAATTTAACTGTAGTTCGAGTTTTATAAATTGAACAATATTTTGTTTTATAAGAGCCTTTATAAGCTGAACTTGTTCAAAATTAAATAATTGGCATATTTTAACTTTAAAAATGGAACGATTTTTGATCACATGAATTTTAATTTTTTACCATCTTAGACATATTTGACTGTTTATTGAGAATGAGCAATTTTAAATTAAATAATAAAAACTTTACTGTAAACGTTACAATTTTAATTGTTCTATTTTTAAGTAAAAGTGTTGAATTTTGATGTATGAAGAGCAATTGAACAATTAATAATTTAAAAGTACTTAAAAATAAAATAATTTAATTTATAATTCAAAAAGATTCGTTCTTCAAATTAGAGCACTTAAAATGTTAGCACGGATTTTTATTTTTTCAACCAAAAATTTTTCAACTTTTCAATTTAGAAAAAATTTAACATTTGAAATTTTGCAGTTTAACAGCATTTAATTTAAAATTATTAAATAGAAAATTGTTGGAAGCTTCCATTTTATACGTGTAAATTATTTAGCGCACAAAATAAAAGAATTTTAAACTTTAATTTTAAAAGTTTAAAATTCAAAAGATTTCCACTTTGAGTGTTTTAATTTAAAGTTCAGTTTTCATTGCTTCAAATGAAAAAATTTGCAGCTGTAACAGGTCCAATTTTTCACATTCAAACACCGTGAAAAATGTTTGTGAACCGGGGGAAAAAACGGGAAATGACCGGGAATTTGTTTCCTCCATTAAAACGGCCACCCTGACATTTTTCAAGTTTAAACCTGCGGCGTCTATGTTGAGAACTGGTGAATTTTACTTAATTTTTATTTGATGCAATTAGTATGGTTGAATATTCACCTGCGTTGTATTCGTTTTATTATTGATTTTACATTTTTTTAGGATATTCCCCTATTACTCTAAAGCGTCGAATTTCTAAAACATTGAATACAAATTTTGAGATTCGCGCGCTTGCACCTAATCACCAGCTAACTTCACTTCGTTGAGTGCCGAGGTTAAAACAATGCACCAAATCAACCAAATGCATGGGTCTAAACCTTATTTAGTTAATATCTTCGTAAAAACAAATTTTTTCACTATAAGTGTATTTGGAAATGAAGTATTTTCACTTCAACCACCAGCTAATTTCACTTCGTTGAGTGATGGGAGCAAAACGATGGACCTAATGCATGGGACAAAACTTTATTTGGTAATATCTTCGTAATGAATACTATTTATTATAATTTTATTATTTAATTAGGTAGTTCTTAAAAAATAAAAAATATCTTTCATATACACTTATATAGAAAAAATGGGTTTTTACGAAGATATTAGCAAAATAGGGCAAAAATGGACCGAATCCCATGCATTTGGTCCATTGTTTCCCCCACAGCACTCAACGAAGTGAAGTTATCTCGTGATTGAAGTGAAAACACCTAATTAGTTTTTATTTTCCAAAAGTTATTTAATGAAATAATAAAATGATGATAATTATTCTTTATTACGAAACTATTACAAAAATAAAGTATTGTTCTACGCATATTAGGTTATTTCACAATATCACTGTTCGTTCAGAAAAGATTCATTTTTCATCTGCTACAGCGAATACTGGGTATGCAAAATGCATTACTGCCATTATAAAAATCATCAATAATGAATTTTTTAAACAAACTATGATAGAATATTGGTTATTGAATTTATTATCGGAAACACGAAAGATCCTTTTTATTTAGTTACGTGCTGTTTTGAAGTAATGTCGAAAGTAAATTATTTTTAAAAAGCGTTTAAAAAGCTGTTTGTTAGAGATTATCTACAGCTTCAAAACGTAAACAAATAGCAACCCAGCTGAAATTTCCTGTACACGAACCTGAAAGGTTCCTTTAGAGGTTCCTGCCGCGTGTCCTGCGAGGGAACCTGTGCAGGATCCTCCATAGGAACCTATGGGTATTCAAATAACTTTACAGGTTCCTGCATTATCGTGGATGTTGCTGCAAGAAATTCCCTAGGGAGGATCCTGTGCAAGTGGGACACATTTGCAAAAAGTATCTATAAAGGATCCTGTACAGGTTCCTGAGCAGGTAGCACACTCGCAAAAATATATATGTCCCACATGAATACTTCTGTAAAGAATCCTTCACAGGGCCCTGTAAAGGATCCTTTACATACACACGCACACATACACACCTGCCTTTGTGCGTGTGTGCAGTTTTTCAGATTAGAACCCGCTCTTGGCAAAACTTATGACAAACTTTCCTCTACACACACACGCGCGCGCCTGTGTATGAAGGATCCTTTACAGGTCCTGTACAGGAATGTTCATGTGGGACAGAGATATTTTTGCGAGTGTCCCACCTGCTGAGGAACCTGTACAGGATCCTTCATAGATACTTTTTGGAAATGTGTCCCACTTGCACAGGAACCTGTACAGGATCCTTCCTAGGGAATTTCTTGCAGCAAAATGCACGATAATGCAGGAACCTGTATAGGTATTTGAATACCCAGGTTCCTTTGGAGGTTCTCTCGCAGGAACCGATGTACCAGGAACTTGCGTAGGTTCCTGTACAGGAACCTGTGCAGAAACCTCCAAAGGAACCTGTCAGGTTCCTGTACAGGAATCTTCAGCTGGAAAAAGCCAAAAAATGAAAGCCCAGTATTTTTTTTACTTTCTTTATTAAAAATACTTGTAAATATCAAAACAATTAAAATCGCGTTTAATTTGCAGATTTAAGACCGGAATTTTCGTTTTTATATTATTATAATACCACAGTGTGGAAAATCTAATTTCCATGACTTCAAAATAGCCCGTAACTAAAAGTAGGATCTTTCCTTTTTCCGAGAATAAATCCAATAAGTGATATTCTTTCATACTTTATTGAAAAAATTTTTTAATAATGATTTTTATAAGGACAGCAGAGCATTTCGGAATGACCAGTATTGGTGATAGCAGACGATAAGTTAATATTTTCCGAACAGGTAGTGATGGTGAAAGAATCTAATTGTTTCCCCCTCAGTACTCAACGAAGTGAAGTTAGCCGGCGATGAAGTGAAAATGCCGAATAACCTGAAACTTTTGTTTCAAAGTTTACAAAAACATGTTCATAACTTGTGACGACCTATCAAATATACGATAAGTATTTTCTTGACACCTGCGGATTTCTAAAAGCACTATTATAAAGTATTTATTCATTAATTTGATAAAAAAATAAGCTCTTTTTTCCGAATCGTGAAAGAAAGATTTTCTTTTTTAGATTCAAGGATAAATTTTCATTTAAAAACAAAAAAGCGTATACGAATTAACCAAAAAAATAATAATTTTCAATGTCCTTATAGAAATGATTCAAATATTAAATAATGAGAAGGTGGGAGTAGGGTTCAGGAAAACATACGTACGTTACTGATGAAATAGAAAGAGAAGACCTGGACAAACTGCAGCAACTGCAACTGCGGAAATAAATATGTCGAGGGGAGGGGTTAAGTTGCGTATGCCTCGCGACTAGAGGTATCTCTACTCGCTCTGCTTGTGATGTTATACAGTGTTTAATTGTGTTTTACTGCAATTTTTGTAAGAAAATGTCCGGCGAACAGTTTTCCTTGGTTTGGAACACTTTCCCAAGAAATTTGTCGTCAGGACTCTACAATTTGCTTACCGGTGAACAACTAGTCGACGTTACCCTCGCCGCCGAAGGTCAATTTTTTGGGGGTTCCCAATTAATTTTGTCCGTCTGTAGCTCTTACTTCAGAGAACTCTTCAAGGTAAAGGCATGTGTTTTTGTATACTCTGATCTTCTTCAGCAAGTCATCACCAGTTGTTCAAAGTGGTTCAAAGTACCAATCTGTATCAATGGACTCGTTTTTATTCAGTGATGACTGAACTTTTTTACAGTTTGTTTTGTTTTTTGTTTTCCACATCGTACGCAGTATGTTTACTACGAGTTTGTTATTATCGTACTCGCAGTGCACAAAAAAACAAGTGTAATTTCAGTACGTTTGTCGTCGATTCTTTTTTTACCTTCGATTAACATAGTAATTTTACCAAATCATGTAAAATCACTAGGAATTTTATCAAAATTTGGGAAATTTACTTCAATAATCGTAGCGATTTTAAAGTTATTCGTAAATTTACGTGAAAGTATAGCCCATCTACACAAGGTTTTTTTACAGTGTATTGCGAGATTATATGTATGTACATATTTTACGCATTGGAATTTACTCACAACAAATTATTTTAAAGAAACTACAGAGATTTATGCAGTTTTTTAAATAAGTATTATTAATTTTTTTCATCTTTGCTGTTTTTATTGATTTTTTGTTGGTCGATGCGTTTTTTTTTATAACATATACATGAATATATTATAGTTGGGAGTGTTGGAGTTAAAATTAAATTTGAGGTTATAAAAATTGCGAAATGTGACGAAGATATTCTTGGAATTAAGTTTAGGATTTCAAAATAGAATGCCTCTTTTTTTAATTCTTTGAAATTGCTTGTATTTCTGAAATGAAATTGCACAGTTTTAAGAACTTCAAATATGATTTTATCAAATTTGATATTTTCAAATTGGAACGTTTTCAAATATAAATCACTCAGTTTTAAGACTTATTTTGATTGGCCTTGCTCATTAAACTTCTACCAGCAAGTAATGGAGGTTATATTATTATAAACCAAGACTTTCAAATTTTAAATTAATTTTCGATTGCTGTTAAAACTTGTAATTACAGAAAAAATTATGTTTCTAAAGTAACTGCTATAAACAAACGTTTGCAAAAACAAATTTGAAATTGTTTTTCTATAAATTATTATGACTTCTTATTTTATGTTGTGCCTCTGTAGAAAAATTCTTAATTTGAATGATTATGAACGTTTTTAATTTGGAATTTAAGGTTCTAATTTAAAATCATCGAAATTGAAATTATTTTACTAGCATTTTGAATGTAGATTGAAATAACCAAGGAAAATTGTTTTAAAAAATCTAAGTGTTTTTATACTGATTTTATTGAATAAATGTACTTTAAATAACTTGAAGCAGCTTTACGTATCCCAAATTACATAAACTTGATCAAATACTTTCAAATACATTTTTTTGGCTACAAAAAATTAATTTTATTTTTTAGGGCAATTCATGTAAACATCCAATAGTAATCTTGAAAGATGTCAACTATCGCGATTTGGCGGCAATGTTGCATTTTATGTACCAAGGAGAAGTCAATATCAAACAAGAAGACATTGCAAGTTTTCTGAAAGTCGCAGAAGTTTTACAAATCAAAGGTCTCACAAAAAACAACGACGATGTATGCACAAATTTTAATACCATAACAAAATAACGACGAACCTTCGTATGAACTGAAAATAAATAATGAATCAATAATTTTAGGAATTTTGTGACAAAGATGCAGAAAACTCGGAACATTCAATCCTCAGTGATAGAAATGACACAGCCCATTCAGCGATGGACAATGATTGCGATGTGATTCAAGAAATACCTCAACCTGTCGATAAATGTGACTGTTCGTCTTCCAACAAAAAATCAGAACCATTGAGCCAAAAATCAAGAGAGGAATCGGTTTCAAAAGTGGAATTGGAATCTGAGCCTGAGCCTGAGAACGTTGAAACCAACATGCAAGAATATTTGGATAGAGAGAGTCGAAATGAAGGAGAACAACCATTGGATTGTACTCTGGATTTTATAAAAATGCCACAACCTGAAAGAGATTGGATAGATTATAAACCTGGTATAGACACAAATTCTGTGAGTCAAAAACCGGAAACGAGCGAGAAACAAATGGAACATCAGGCAGACACGAGGACACATGGTAATTTAATTGTACCATCAACCGGGGTATGCAATTTAAAAGCAAAAATACTGAAACTCAACAATAGTAAAGGTAATTTCTTTCTCTGGAAATGGATAAGTACCCCAGTTGATGACAGGGAATTTTTTATTGTAATTATTTTGTATTTATTTATTTCTATCTATGTATACCTTTTCAGGTTTTACATATCTAAATCCCCCTTTTCACACGAGATCGGCAGACACTAACCCTTTCATTCATCCCAATTACCTAAAATATCCGAACTCTCAATAAGCCTCCAGGTAAGGCGAATTTTTATAGAAGTGTTCGCATTCTTCTGAAAATTTGGTCAGGGGAGTGGAAAGCTGCAGAAAACCATCTCCCAAATACAGCCGGGTTTTTCGACTCAAGTTTTCGGATGTAGACATTCGATATCAACGAGTGTATACACCAATCCTAGGCGTTAAACATAGTTAAAACATGATATCTCGACAAGTCGAGAATCACCCCGCAGCTACTGCCATCGGTGACAGGAAATTTGTAATTTAAATGCTTTTAATTTATTTAATTTATTTTGTTCGCAGACTTGCAGCCAGATCCACATATGCATTACCCTCAACCTGAAAACTCCTTAAGTAAATATTTTTCTTTAAAGTTAACATAAAGGTTTTCAAATTATCTCTCAATCTTCTTTTTGTGCTAATTTAAAAAAAAATAATTTTACAGATTATAGTAACACAGAGGCTTCCTTTCAAAACGATTATCCAAGCGATTCGGCAAGTTGTAGTAATCGAGGTAGAAGAACAGTGAAAGGAATACCAGGGAGCAGTTTGTCTTTGGAGACAACATTAAGGGTAATATCAGAACTTGGGCCAACGATTCGTGTTGAAAGAGGTAAAGTAATACGAATGTACTCTTGTCCCTGGTGTTTACGGCATTTTACACGGAAGGAAAATCTAAAACTACACGTAAAATATATTCACGGTCCGCTTGAAAGTCTAACATGTAAACTCTGTGGAAATAAATACAAAAACAGTAACAGCCTACGAGTACACTCGTATCTTTATCACAATGCGAAGAGAAATAAACATAACAAGTCACCTCTCATCAGTGGTGGCGTCTAAAGGACTGATTTTTTTAAAAAGCTTTAGTCATTGACAAACAATGTTGCCGTTATGTTACATTGGCTGTACAGCATAAATTGTTATTATATTTATACTCATGCGTATCGATACACCCAATGCGTGAATCTATTTCTAAAAAAAAAATATTGCGTACTTGCTAGCAGAGGATCGCAGAAATAAAAATCGTTTACAAACGTCACATGTCTTCATCATTCTTATATCTTAATTATTGAATGCAAGATAATTGAATTAAATTATATCTACTTTAAATTACGTTATAAATCTTCAAGATTCGCTTATTTTTATTTCATATATTATCTAATAAATTAACCGCCTTTGTGTTACAAAAATATTTTTTTATTTTAGAATTAATCCACCTTCTTTGGAGTCTCTGATGATCTGGAAGTAGAATGTTATTTGAATTTGGAACTTTCATTGCTTTTAGAAAGATTAATAATAATTTTACTTACTTGATACCTGATTCCGATGGTTTTTTCCTCATGAGGAATAAATTTCCGAGATTTTTGAAAGGCTCCTCTATCATCACAACGAAAAGTAACGATAGAATAAAAGAAAAGACGCAGTCTGAAACCGAATGTTGAATCTGTAACAGAAAAAATTATGATTTGAAAACCGTCTGGATTTTTGTTAATATTTTATATTATATATTTAGTTACCAAAGTGTAGAGTGAACTTGAACTTGCTGCTCTCGCAGTGCCAACATCGTAAGATTGAATCGCGAAATGTAGGAGAAAAATTCCGTATGAGAGTTTTGAAATAGGTTGAGCCCATCCCGGAGTCATCATGTTGTAAAAAAAATCTGGAAAATTATTTAAAAAGTTATTAATACAGAACACATTCGTTATCATAAATATTATAAATTCAGCCGTTTATATATTTTTATTTTACCTAGACCATCGCCAACTGTTACGAGGAATGCGACAGAACAAATACTAAAAGCGGAAATGGGTCTATGCAGACTGGCATACAGAGCTTTTTTGAAAAGAGTTGGTTTTTCGTTTGGATCCAAAAACTGGAGCCCAATATTGATAGAGAAGAAATATAATGCTCCTACTTGTAGAACAAGTAAAACTCGAGACACAATCTAAAAAAAATTCTTATTACCAAAAATCAAAGCTATCACATCCTGAGGCGAAATTTTAACCCAACATTAAACGTGCTGATTCTAGATGAAAACCTCTTTTGATCCTATTTCAGCCTGCAAATCCTACTTTGATTCTCGGATGGCCTAATCATTTCGAATTCAGACTTCCTTTAGTCCTCCTATAACCTCCCAGTATTTCAAAGTTCTCCTTTACTCCTTTAAAAGTCGGTACGCGCATACGCACTGTCGATGGACACTTGTGCAGATGAAAATTCGCATTCTTTTTAAATTATTTAAAATATTCACTTATATTTTTAATAATGTAAATAATTATATATTATTTATGTTAATTCTGCAGCTCATTTTATGTCACAAAAAGTATTATTATGAAAACATGAAATTTTCCTTTTTGGCGGCATGCACATGCGCACATGTGCGGCACGCTTGCGCAGTTGTAAGAGTTGCCGCACTCCTCAACATCAGAAAACGGGCAGTCATTTTCACAATGTTCCGTTTAAAAAATTTGCTTTGTGAGGTTTGTCTTATTAATTTTATAGAAGAGTTATTTTATCTGTAATGGCACGAAACTAGTTGTTGGCCCTCATTATGGTTGAGCACTGTGATGGGAGAACGCGGATGTCTGGCATGCGTAGTAGTGATTCCTGTGTATTTTTAGGTTATGTAACCCCATGTGTCAATAATCAGGTAGGACATGCTGGCTCAATGTAGGCTCTAACAACATTCTAATTTAAGCTTGCAATGGTATAATGAGGTAGGACATGGAGGTTCTTATTACAACCTACTTTAAGCCTGAGAGTGCAGAAAATGAAAATATAGTACAGTAATAGGAAGGGAGTAATGTGGGGTGAGGGTATAGATTTTTTAGATTTAGAATTCCCGTGTTTTTTATTTAAACAGCACGTTCGTCCCGCAACACTGCCCCGACTCAGGTTGCTGATCAATCTCTCCAGCGATCACCCCAAGTGAAGAGCCTGCTCAAAAGGTCATCATCTAAAGCTCCCCACTCGGGCCCATTCGTATCCAAGATATTTCGTTTCAGGCGTCATTCCCTCCATGCATTTTCTCATTCAAGCTCTTGTGTTTCTATGGCTTCTTATGTCTCTTCGAATTATGGTCTCATTCACACATTCTAACCATTCTTTCCACGGTCTGCCTCTGGGAATACTGCCATTTACTTTATCTTGATATATTTGTTTCGTCAGTCGTTCATCTTTCATTCTCTCAACATGCCCAAACCATCTTAACGAATTTCTTTCACATACGTCAACTAGTGTTTCCCCTACACCATATTCTTTTAGGATTATCTCATTGCTCACTCTGTCGATATCAGCGTTTTACCGTATATCATGCGCTGAAATTTCATGTTAATCGTGTTAATTTGACTCTTATTCTTTTCTTGGTAGGTCCAGATCTCGCTACCGTACAGCACAGTCTGTATAAATATAGAATATTATGTATTGCCCTTTTAGCTTTACTTGATATATTATTACTTCTGATAATGGGTCATGCTCTACCGGAAACCTTCTTACCCTCGTGTATACGCCTATCTAACTCTCCATGTATCTTTCCGTAATTTGTATATAGGCTACCAAGTTATACGTACTTATCAACTTGTATTCACTTGTCGTTTACACTGATAGAAATGAATAAGTGGTACAACAATATTTATGATTAAATTAACCCTATTTTATTGCTGGTATAGATACAGCCATACAGGTTGTCTGTTTTGGCCATCCGATTCTTGTTGCTTACGAAAGTAGAAGCGCAGGCGCGATCAAGATGCGCCTGTTGTAAACAAAACAAAGCGAGTCGGGTAAATCAGTCATACAAAGGGTATTGCTAAACGACAACATTTCAGAGATAGTTCCCTCAAGCAAGAGTTTAATAGAATTACACATTTCATACAATAGCAACACATATATTACATTTTTGTACCACAAATATAAGTAACTTGTATTTACCATATTTCAGTAAGTGCATTTCGTACTCTTTATCATTGAAGTACACGTATTATATTATAAATATAGTCGTAATTTTTCAACCAACGATTATATGGTTACATCAACATTATCATTTCTATCAGTGTAGGACAGTGTTGCATATTGTTTTCTCACCCTTAGCTTCAAACACCATAATTTTGGTTTTATTTACGTTAATTTTGAGGCCCATATTCTTCATGCTTGTATTCAGTTTGCTCAACATTTTTTGCAAGTTTTCGATTGACTCTGCCATAACAACCTTATCATCTGCGAACGCTAACCCACGTATCCTCACTGTTCCAAGATCCACACCTTCATCGTCGAAGAGGGCCATTCTTAGACACTTGCCCATGAATATAATAAATAGCCATGATGACATAACGCATCCTTTCTTAACACCTCATCTGGAACTTCTACCATCTCTATACATAAATTTACCAATTCGCACAACCTGTGAGGTATGTAGTTGCCACCGTATTTAAGCATTTCAGTGTTAATACTTTCTACACCAGCAGCCTTGCCATTTTTTAATTTCTCAATTATATCCTTAACCTCAGAGGCACATACTCTTTCAATTGGGGTTTCTAACGTATCGCGTTCTATATCACAATTGCGGTGCCCCACAGTTTCACCTCCTAATATTCCTTAAAAGAGTGTCAAAGTGTCTAGTATCCCGTCTGTATTATGTAGCATTCACCCTTGCTATTTCACATGTATTTCTCAACGCCCATTTATCAAACAGTTTTTGCTTCCTTATTCAAAATCGTTTTGCATTTCTACTCTTCTTCTGTTTTGATTTTATTTTTAATTTTCTTCATTAGTAGTTTTGCTTTCCTCTTTTTGTTTCTGTTATCATTTTCAAGTCTATTTCTCTCCTCATCTTTAAGGCCTGTCGTGTTCAACATTCTTTTATACGCTTCTTTCTTTTCTCTGTGGATTCTCAATCTTGTATCAAGTAAATCTCAATCTTTTATTTTTTTGATTATCTTTATTCTCCATCCCTGACCTAAGTTTATTTTGGAGACTAGAATGTAATGATCGCAGTATTGCATTCAGAACCCCTTATGACCTTTGTATCTTTTACTAGCTCTCTTAGTCTTTCATCCACAGAAACCAAGTCGATTATATTGTAGCTATCTCCTCTGCACCTGGTGTACATGTGGATCATTTTATGCCTAAACCAAGTACAGTAGAAACTCACATATTTCTATATCTCTTATTTCCTGTCACCTTTATTTCCCGTTGGGTGTATACGGTTATTTCCATTTGCGCAGTTCCGGCAACTCCCACCACGGTCCCGGTATATTCTCCTCCGCGTCAGTGGGTGACCAATTACAAAAAAGAGGTCCGAAAAGCGAGAAGCCTTGAAGTGCGTACTTTGACATTGCGTCATGAGAATACGTCTCACGACGTTTTCGAGAAAATATTTTAAACGTAAAAGTCATAAATGTACAAATAGTAATATTTATCAAGTGTAGAATCTATTTTCTCAGTCATGTTCCATTCTTTTGTCGATCCACGACCTTTCAGCTTCACGAAATAAAATGAAATATCCTAAATGTCAGGTTAGTGGTAATCTAACCTCAAATTTTGGACAGGTTCTTGTATTTCTTGAAACTGAAAGGTCTTCAACCGATAAAAGGATCAAGAAACAGAATTGCGCAAATGCATTCTACACTTGAAAAGATTACTATGCAGACCTTTATAACTTACCTTCACGTTTCGGAGATTTTCTCCAAAATGTCGTATGCAGTTCCAGCACCATGCACTAACCTTCCTGACGGCTGGCATTTTCACCTATCGACGTCATGCCACAAAACTCACTATTACGCAAAATATTTGCGTCGTTTTTTGATTCTATATTTTGATTGATTTTTAGTTTGCGAATTGTCGTATGGTAACAAAAACACTAACGCCAACAAAGACTTAAGGACCTCGACTTTTTCAACTGCGCGATAAGCCGGTTACCTAATCGCCTGAACCGTTTCCATAATTTTGCGCAATATGTGTACTCGACAGAGTACTCGCGCTCTCGGCCCTTCCGAGGCGAGAGTCGCAACCGTCTCTCGCCCTACGCGCTGAGAAACTGCGTGGGCCAGCAGTTCTAGGAATGTCGGGTGTATTTATTTGAATTATTATTGATGGGCAGCCAATGAACGTCGTTGATAAAAATAAACTACCCACTCGCGGTAAGGGTGGGGCCCCCTCCAGCTTAGAAATAAAAGAATCGTTTCCAATCGTTTCGTTTCAAGGTCTGGAAAAAGGCGAGTTTTTACTGTATTTGTAATAAATAAGTCATTTTCTAAGCATAAGCCAACTAACATTTTGACATTATAATTTGTTCTTGGGTCCTCAACATTACCTAGCACCCTTTCTTTACCCTGACGTTTGACCCCAACCCATCCATTCATATCTCCTAGTACACAGTTGTCAGGAAGTAAAAACAAATTGAGGTACGATGCCGACGAAAACTACAAAACTAGAATGGTGGAGTATATATCCAAAAAAACATAATGTATTTTATGTTTGGTCCCAAACCATAGCGGTTCATCTGTACGAGAATCGGCAAATTTTTTAATTTTAATTTGTCCATATTGTATTACTTAAGTACGTGAAGGAAAACCAAGCTTGTATATAATAATACGTATGTAAGTGTGTGCGTTGCATCAACTTAAGCATTTCAAATTTTAAAAAATATAGTATTTCATGAAGAGAAAGTACATAATGAAATTATAATAATCGAGGGGATGAAGGTAGAGAAAGAGAATTCATTACTGTTGAGTCATACACGTTTATAATGCTTAATTCCTGTAATTGAATTCAGTTTCTCAATAAATACATTACATATGATGAAATAGATGATTGCACCAGACTCTCAGTTCTTGAACAGTGTTGAGGGTTGTCTGCAAATACACCAGATTATCAATTCATGAACGCGCGGTCTATGAATTCCTAGAATTACTGGTCCACGTAGTTTCTCAGGTGGCAGGGACAGAGACGGTTGCGACTCCGCCTCGGAAGCACTATTACTCAGTCGAGTGTATTGAGCAATATTATGGAAACGGTTCAGGCGGCCCTGACTGTTTACGTTTCGATAGTCGCAATTTATGAACAAGGCTATTTGCAGGCAACCCCCGACACTGTTCATGAAGTGAGAGTCTGGTGTAGTCTTGTTCATAAATCGCGAGTATCGAAACGTAAACAGTCAGGGCCGTCTGAACCGTTTTCATAATATTGCGCAATATACTCGACTCAGTGCCAGTGCACTGCGTCCCTTCCGAGGCGTAATCGCAACCGTCTCTCTCCCTGCCCCCTAAGAAACTGCGTGGGACAGCAATACTATGAATTGATAAACCGCGCGTTCATGAACTGAGAGTCTGGTGTACATTACAAAGTAAATGTTTAAACTACATGTATAAACTAAATATGTTTAGAAGAAAAAT
>CAKNWT010325154.1:7051-17872 GCA_932066315.1 Andricus coriarius | reverse complement strand
AACAGTTCGGTAGAAAATAGGGCTATTCGGTTGGAAATGAACTTTTTTGTTGAAAATTAAACTATTTACTTGAAAATTTAACTATTTTATAGGGAATTCGTTATTTCTTGGGAAAATTAATTTTTTTTATCTGAAAAGTTAACTATTCCAATTATGGTATATTCGGTAGAAAATTCATGTGTTTTGTTGAAAATTTGTCTGTTTGGGTAGAAAATTAATCTTGTTCGTTGAAAATTCATCATTTGGGTTGAAGATCCAAGTATTTTCTTAAAAATACGTCTTTTTTAGTTAAATTCAGCTGTTTGAAAATTCGTGTTTTGTTGAAAATTAGTTTTTTTTTAAAAATGAAAAATCCAAGGATCCAATTTTAGTTTAAAATTTACCTTTTTTAGTTGCAAATTCAATTATTTCGTTAGAAGTTTATCTTTCCTGAATGAAAGTTATCTTTCTTGTTGAAAATTCTACTTTTCTGGTTTAAAAGTCAATTGTTTTCAGAAACATTCGACTTTTTAGTTAGAAAAGTTAAGTATTTTGTTGAAAATTCCTCTATTTGGTTGAGGATTCAACTATTTTGTTAAAAATCCGTCTTTTTCATTGGATTCAACTGGTTCATAATTCGATCTTTTTTGTTAAGAATTTTTTCTTTAACTGAAAATTTAACTATTTCATTTTCGGTTGAAAACTGATCTTTTTTAGTTGAAAATTCATGTAATTTGTTAAAAATTCATCTGTATTGGTTGAAAATTGATCTGTCTTGGCTGAGAATGAAGTTTTTGTCAATAATTCAAATTTTCGGGTTGAAAATTTAACTGGCTTAAAAAAAAATTCGTCTTTTCGGCTTGAAAAATCAACAGAGTGACAATTTTTTTTCGAAAATTAGTTTTTTAAACTGAAAATGTATTGATTCCTTTTTTGGTTAAAGATTTATTATTATTGGTTAAAAATTAATCTTCTTAGCTGAAAATCCAGCTATTTGGTCAAAAATTTAACTATTTTGTTGAAGGTTTAATTATTTTATTAAAAATTAAACTATTTTTTTAGAGTCATCTTTTTTGGTGAAAAATTTTTGGATTGAATATTCATCTTTTAGGTCAGAAAAGTTATCTTTCTTGGTTGAAAATTCATCTCTCTTGGACAAAAATGAACTTTTTTGCCGAAAATTCAATTAATCGGGTTGAAAATTGATTTTTATTGTATCGACCTTTGCGACCTTTGAAACCTTTGACACTAGGGCATACCCCCCTCCCCCTCTCCTTCAGTGTATCACGTAATATGTGTACACTGCCTGAATAAAAACTCTCAGGAATTGGTAAAATCGACTCAGTCATTTAGGTTTCGTCCTATTAAAATTTGTCCATTGCTCCTAAAACTTGAATTTAATCAATTACTTGCTCTGTAATAAAATTACCAAATTAATCGATTCGTTAAACACTTTTTATAATTCTTTTTATCATGTACTCGTTGAGCAGGATATAGAAAGTCAGCGAGACATGTTGTTTGAACTAAGCCTAAGATTTATTTTCTAAACCTCGAAAACATTTGCATGTAAGTGACACTATGAGTGTGATTAACATAAATAGAAATGCGTACTATAGAGGCAGAGCCAAGCGCTGCATGTAGGATTCCTCTAATCGGATTACGCCAATTACATGGGAAGTAGGGTTCGGGTATATATACAGTGATGAAAACGCCTGATTCGAAAGTCTACGTGGGGTCGAAGCACTGAGAATCGTAAACGCGAAACTCTCGGAGCCAATTAGAACGCGGTAAGGAGCTTAAAGCTGATACCGTGGAAAGGCGAGAGCGAAAGAAAAAAAGGGGCAGGAAAGAGCAAACGTAGAAAAGCGGAACAATAGAAAGGGTGAGGTGACACAACCTCAGAAGTGATTCAGGAAAAACTTGCAACGTTTGCACATTTCAGGCCTAAAAAAGCTCCCTCTTCAATAATTCTTTAAAAAATTTCCCTCTCAAGTTTACTTATCCACATTACAGATTTTATTGATCACTATATAGTGTGACAGGAAAGTGTGGAGAAAAATAGTTTATAAGAAAAGTGTGACGAAGAGACACTAATGGGCCCTCGTGGAGAGCTTTACTTAATGGATTTGATTAGAGTAAAGAGTACGGATCTTACTACGGGATTATCAGTTAGTTTGCGTATTTTTGTGTGATCTATGACATATGATTACTCTGTGAAGCTCTTCGCCTGGGGTGATTGCTAGAGAGACTGATCAGTGACCTGTGTCACTTTTCTTTTGATAAATTATGTTAACCAATATTGAATTCAGGTCTATTCCCATTTCTGAATTTTCTTCAATTCTTTTCAAATATTTTACGGCATTTTTTAAGATTTTAGGGTATTTTTAAAAATTCCAGGAAATTATCAAGAGTTTTTAAAAGTTTCAAGGGGTTCCAGAGGATTTCAAAAGGTTTGAAATATTTTCGAGCAGTTAAAAAGAGTCCAAAGGAATTTTTAATAGCTTTCAAGAATTCGAAGGGATTCCAAAGGATTTGAAAGACATTTTTTTTAACTTCCAAGCAATTTTGAAAAGCTTTAAATTGGTTTAAGGGATTTCTATAAATTTCAAATGACTACAATTATTTTCGGGTATTTTAAAAGTTTACAAGGAATTTTTAATAAATTGTAATAACTTGAAGGTATTGCAAAGGATTTGAAATGTTTTAAGGTATTTTACAAGCTGCAAGGCATTTTTAAGAGCTTTAATAAATTTCAAGGAATTTTAAAATATAGTACAGGATGTGAAATGCCTTAGAGTATTTTTAACAGATTTTAATCATTTGAAATAATTCGAGAAATTTGAAAGATTCTAGAATATTTTTAAAAATTCCAAGTAATATTCGAAATCTTTAAAAAATGTCAAGAGATTTAACAGGATTATGAAGAATTCGAAATATTTTAGGGTATTCTTAAAGATTCCAAAAAATTTTTTATTATTATTACTTTTTTAAAGGTATTCTGAAGGATTTTAAATGTTTTACGGTATTTTAAAAGATTACAATGAATTGTCAACGGGTTCCATTATTGAATTAAATTTCAAAAGTTTTAAGATTTAAGAAGATTTAAAAATTGTAGGCAATTGAAAAAGGTTTCAAGGAATTTTTAATTTATTTCAAATAATTGAAGGCACTTCAGAGCATTTTTAATATTTTAATAATTTAAAGAGATTGTTAAAACCCACAAGGTATTTTAACAAATTTTTCAGGATTTCAAGAAATATCAAATTTCATAGAATTTTTCGTGATTTTATAATATTTTAATGGATTTCAAAAAATGTATTCACAAGATGTAACGAATATCGTATCTTGAAATCTTTTAAACTCACCTTGAATTCTCAGGAATTTCATCAAATCTTTTTGAATTCTCTTGAATTTGTCTAAACTCATTTCAAATTTACTGCTTTCAATGAATTTTTCATATTTTGAATTGCTTCCAATTCATTTGCATTTTTTTTAATTCACCTTAAATTTGAATGAATTTCATGGAATTCTTTTCAGTGCCCTTCAATTCCTCTAAATTCACTCCAGTTTCACTTGAAATTGATATTAATGGAATTTTTTCCTAATTCATTTGAATTCTGTTGGATTTAACTTGAATTGATTCTTATAAATCGAATTCTATTGAATTCTTTTGAATGCAAAAGAACATTAGTCATATTACTAATGCACATTCGTCACAATTAGTAACTTTTTGCGTTATTAATTAGTCACTTTTGGTCACTTTTTCGTTAAAAAACGTAACTTTCTCATTTTTTTCAAATAAATTAGGCTGTGACAGCCCTGAGAATAATAAATTTTAAATGTATAAATCCAAACATAAAATTGTTTTATTTCAGTTATAAATGATTGTATATGAAAAATGTTACAAGATTAAAATTTTGGTTTTAATATTAGTGTTCAGATAAAATTAAAAATTATTTATGGAAAAATCAAGGAAAAGTCATTGAATTTTGAAGATGAAGTTTTTCGGTCACCCTGACTTACTATATGGCAATTTTTTTTAAATATATTTTTATTGTTATATATGGTGCAATTAGAGTTTCCTCAAATGAAACATCATTTCCGCGACTGATATTTGGCCTCTAGAATTTCAGCTCCCGCAATTAATTCCCTGAAGTAGGGAAACAGAATCCGCATTTAATTCGCCAAGAGTGGTTGCCAAAGAGAATTAAACTTGCGTTAGATAAAGCGAAATATCCTGAATTATGCATACAATGTAACCAGAGCTTCGAATGGTCTTCGCGTGCCACTGACCCAACACCTAACCTATTGATTAAGAAAGACTTCAAGATCTTAGGGATTATTCCATTTAAGTTTCAATGTCCATAACTTCTTTACCTACTTTTTAGGAATTCACACTAAAAAAAAAATCCTTGTACTAAAAAAACTGTTTTCTTGGTTATACATGAAGATTAGGTTGAATTAAACAAATGTTGGTTGATGCAACAAAATATTTGATTGACTTAACCAAATTTTTTAGTTTAATCAACCATAACCATCTAATAAAAGAATTGGTTAAACCAACAACAAAAATTTGTTACAATGACCAAATATGTTGTTGTTTCATACAATAACCTTATTCTACGGTTGAACCAAGAACAACTTTTTTAATTCAACCAAATTGTTTTCTGAGTGCAGGAAATATTAATATACCACCTGTTCTGTTCCAACAAGTCCAAATGTAATAAATCTCGATTTAAATTAGTTTCCTCCTGGCAGGGAACTGTATTAACTCGAGTGCTTATAGTGCAATACTTTCCCTCTTCTTAAAACCTGTTTTGTGAAATTATTTTTCATATTCATACTTTTATTCGTGAGGTTGTTGTATTTTAATCATTAGAGCTTGGAAGCTTTTTTTATTCCTTATGTTTTAGGTTTCCTGATTAAAAATTCTACAGCTTTTAAAAAATGTCTACTTTGTCAACAACAACAAAATATATTAAATCAAAAATGTACCGACTATAGTTTAAGATGTAGAGCAAAAATTCAGAACTTTCCAAAAAAGTTATTTTCCAATATCGCTACTTATTGGTATTGAAAACGGAAAATTATGTTGGCTAAAGATCTCAGTGAAGATGAATTTGTACCTTGAACTAATAAAAAACCAAACAGTTTTTGAGAAAATACCTAAACTCAAAAATAAAACAGCTGCATTGTTCATTTGCCAATGTCGAAAACAAGATATTGCACTGGGTCCTGAAACAAACACTTGTTCCACTGTGTTACAAATATCATCAAATTTAAACTTTTGGTGTTATTCTTTGATAAAGTTACATTTCCTCAATTTTACAATTTTGACCAAGAAAGCTGTTTGCAGTTTGTACTGGTCTGTCATTCCATAATAGCCTAAATTGTTTATCTTGTTTATATGAGGAAAACGTTTTTAATATTGTGAATATAACAGGACTATATATGATGTATTTGTTCTCGTTTTCGAGAGACACTCATTGATCTATTGAAAAACCTTTCATTTTTTATCCGCTTTTAAATTTTGAAACAAAAGTATGTACCTCATTTATATGAAAACATTTTTGTTGATATTGGTAATTTAAAAGTACTGTATTTGATGCAATTGTTCGCGTCTTTAAAACGCGTCGATTGACCTACTGACGGAGCTTCGATGACCTTTCATGATCAGTCAATAGCGAGTAATACAGTTTAAAATTAAATCAAACAAACTTCACAAATCAAATTCTATCAGTAGAATTGATAAAAATCCTATATGATTCAATCAAACGAATTTGACCAATCAAAATCTATCAGCACATTTGATAGACCTGTCTATCAAATTATATCCATCTAGAAATCCCATACTATTCTATCATTATTTTTGCACTGAAATTCTATCATGCATCAGTTTCTCAATGAAACTTTATCAAATCTTACCGGTACAAGGCTTGTATAAAATCCAATGTTTCAGAATCTTGGATATTTCTATCAAATTATATCTGTTGAGAAATCGTATACTTTTCTATCAACAGTTTCTAATTTGAACACTATCAAATCTTTACCTCACAGAACTTCTATCAAATTCTATTTTACAAAGTTTAGGAAATTTCTATCAAATTCTGTCCGTCGAGAAATCTTATATTTGTATACCAATAGTTTCTTATTAAAAGTTTTTCAAACCTTATTGTTGCAGAACTTGTATCAAATCCTATCCTATGTACTAGAAAATAGGATTTGATACGTGTCTGGTGCGGACAAGATTTGACAGTGTTTCAATAAAAAGCTGTTGATAGAAAAAGTATAAGATTTCACAACGGATATAATTTGGTATATATTTTCGAGATTTCGAGACATAGGATTTAATAGAGAATCAATGGGAAAATTTGTATGGAAAAGTAGTTAAGCTTTCTCGAAAGATAGAGTTAGATAAAAACTTTATAATTTGTATAAGAAAGTTTTGAGCTTGCGTTTTTAAATGGATAGGAATCAAAAAACGTATATGTATAGGAATTACTGGGACAATGTTCCATTTCTCTTTGATAAAAATCAGTAGCATATCTATCCAAATCTTTGATAGAAAGTTTGATTTTTTAGTGAGGCACTATGGGCACTTACGATAAAGATGATTATTAATTTTGAGAGACTACCTATCAAGAGCGCTTGATAGAAATTTAAAGGAAGTTCCTAAAATTGCGGATACAGAAAATTTATGGAAAACTATTACATTTTCTGTTATCAAATCCTATCAGACTTTTCCAGTAGGGATAGTACTTTGCAGCGGTAATTATTATTAATAGTTTTAGGATGCCTTGGGTGTCAATAAAGCCAAATTAAAAAATAATAATTTTACCTATATATGTGGTTTCATTTAATGATTATCAACTCTAGGTTGCACTATCCACTGAAGATATATCTAACTTACACCGTCTGATATAATTTCACCTTCCCTTCATAAGAAATTACTTTCTAGCAAGAAAATCAAGTCAAACACAAGTCGAAAAGATAATGCGAAAGGAATGAGAGATCATCAAAAACTTGCGTGGTTTCCATCTTGATAGAGCTTATTTCCCTTCATATGTTGATATGAGCAATAACCGAGCTCAACGGGAACAGAGCCATGCTTTTGGTACGAAGAATGCACGCACAGAAATTCTATGCGACCACGCTTATCTGCACGTATACATAAGTATTACTGTATTAAATGACAATGACATAAATATTTAACCTGCACCGCCAGACAGAATCGCTGTTATTTTAGATGTGATAAGATCTTTCTCGTATGGTCGGAATTAAAAACTTCCTGAGGGTAAAAGCGTAGCCAACATCATCCAAGTACTCTGAAGACTCTTGATTTTGAGTGTACAGGAGCCTCTTGAATTTATTGGGCTCTCGAATTTTCAGATTGTACTTTGATACACTCATTTATGTGCTTTTCGGACTTACTTCGTTCTGGCCACTGAACTTGAGAAAAAATGCAGTGTTCTTTAAATAGAATTGCATAAAAATTAGCTACTTGGGACCGTTCAAAAACTGCGTTACACTCAGAAAAATGTTTGTTTGAATGAAAAAAATTCTTTCTTTGATATAGGGTCAAACAAATATTTTTTAGACTTAAACAAATATTTGTTTGATTCAATTACATTTTTTTATTCAAACACACCATTGTTTAACTCAAACAAATTTTCTTTGAATCAAACAAATTCTGTCTTTGATATAGGGTCAAACTAATGTTTGTTTCATTCAAACAAAAATTTGTCTGATTGAACATTTAAGTGACACAACATTTCCGGCAACACTGAAACATAAGTTTAAAAAATATTAAAAGTATCCATTTTTTCTATTTTTAGAGAAAAACCTCCCTCTATGAAGAAGCAAACTTATTTGATACATATATGGGTTATTCTCCACGCAGAGGGCTCTTTCGAAAAAAGTAAATTCAAAACAAAATATTTTTTTAACTGATTGCTTTTAGTGTATATTAGGTTCTTTACACTATTAAAACAAGAACTTATTAAAAGTAACTAGAATTCTTCCTGAATAAAATAAAATAATGCAATTACATTTTCACAAATGAGGAATAGAATAACAGAAAATATATATTAAATATAAAAAAGGGAATTTTTTGAATTTATTGAATAAAAAAAATGTTTGATAATGTTTTAATATTAAAATCATTCCATTTTTGATCATAGTTTGAAGACAAAACTTTATTTTTTTTATTAGATTAGACAGAAATTATTTTTTACCATAAGTGTGTTTGGACATTGTTTTTTATATTTTAAAAGCTATTCAATAAACTTAGAAAATATATTTAAAATTAAAAAATTATATCTAAATAAACTAATGGTAAAAACCCATTTTTGACCACGTTATAAAAAAAAATTATGTTTCGTCCCATGCAATTGATATTATTGCTTGGAACTTGGCGTGCAGACATCTTGCCAGCTGACGTCATAATATGAAATACCTAATTGGTTCTGCAACTAAATTTTTTTGTTTTATTACATTTCTCACTGCAGAAATTGTATTATTTGTTTATTTGTACTCTTTTGTGAAGAAAACAAAATTGTAGAAAGTTATATTTCTGGATTGAAAAATTAACTGTCTGGTTGAAAGTTGAACTACTATGTTAAAAATTCATTTCATTAGTAGAAGATTCATCTCTTTGGTTTAAAATTTAATTAGTTTATTAAAATTTGTTTGTTTGTTAAGAAATTTTTTTTTTTTAACTTCAAATTTAATTTTTCTATTTTTGGTTAAAAATTGATATTTCTCAGTTGAAAACTCAAGAATTTGGTAGAAAATTTATGTTTTTTGTTGTAAGTTTGTCTTGTTGGTAGAAAATTAATCTTCTTGATTGAAAATTAAATTTTTGGTTGGAACGTTAAACTACTTTTATTTTTTTTACTTTATTATTATTATTACTTTATTGAAAATTAATTTTATTAGTTAAAGATCTCTCTTTGGTAGAAGATTCAACTATTTGATAGAAAAATAATTTTTTGAATTAAAAGTTCATTAATTCGACTCGGGAATTCATATTTTTAAGTTAACGTTACTCGTTTTTAGAAGATTCGTCTTTTTGGATAAAAAGTTCTATTATTTTTGTAGAGAATTCAACTATGTGGTTGAAAATTAACTTTTTCGTTAAATTTTGGTTTCTTTCTTGAATTTAAAATCTTTCCTAGTTGAAAGATATGACTCTTTTTTGAAAATTCGTCTTTTCGCTTTTCAAATTCATCTCTTTTGTTCAAAAGATCGCAACTTATTGGGCAAAAACTAATCTTGTTTTGGTTGAGGATTGAACTATTCTGTTAAAAATTCGTCTTTTTGGTTGAATTTAAGGGTTTTTGATATAAAATAAAAATATTGTTTACCTAATATATCAATTATTACAGTTTTCCTTGAGAATTCGCCTTCTTGGGGAAATTTGTATTTTTTTAATGAAAAATTTAAACAATTTCTTGCTTTAAATATCAAATATTATATTTCTGGTTAAGAATTAATCTTTTTAGATTGAACATTCAACTGCTTGATTAAAAGTTGAACTTATTGGTTGAAAGTTCATTTTTTTGTTGTTTCAGATTCATCACTTTAGTTGAAAATTTAATTATTGTGTTGAAAATTTAATTATTTTCTTAGAAAATCAACTATTTTGTTGAAAATTTAACTGTTTTGTTGAACATTCGTTTTGATGGATTGAAAATTCGGCGTTTTGGACTGAAAAATCGACTGTCTTTAAAAAAATCGTCTTTTTGTCTTTTTTGTTTAAAAATTCAACCATTTGGCTGACAATTCATCTTTCTAGGTTGAAAATTCAACAGGTTTGTGGAAAGTTCGTCCCTCTTGTTCGAAAGTCCAACTATTTGGTTGTAAATGCAACTGTTTGGTTAATAATTTCTTTTGTTTTGAAAATTCAACTATTTGGTTCAAATTGTTGAAAATTCAACCATATGTGATTACAAATTCAAATTCAAATACAAAATCATCTTTGTTGTTCGAAAATTCGAATGCCTTTTCGAAAATCCATCTTTATTGGTAGATAATTCAACTATTTTGTTGAAAATTAAATATCTTTCGACTTAAAATCCCAAGTGTTTCTTATTGAATTCAATATGGTACCTTTCAACTAATTTTATTTAACAGGATTTATTCCCTTATTTGTTAAAAACCGCCCTATTTCGTCTGGTTTGTGGCTTTAATAAAGTTTATTTTGGCCTCTACACCCAATTTAATAAATGCTATCAGTAAGAAGCTTATAGATACTTAAATGTATGTAGTTAATTTTTTTTAAAGTTGTATTATTTGCCTCTAAGCTAAAAAGCGAAACCTCGGCGTGATAAAATCAAATTTAGAGTTACAATTAAAAAAACTTTATAATGGCTATAAAATATAATAAATACCCTTTTCTCGTGCTGTAATTCAAAATCCAATTCGAAAAAAAGAGTAGACAAGTATAAGTACAGGTTGAGTGCAAAACAGCATCTTGGCTGCAGTCGACTGGAGATTACTAGGCAGCCGAAAGATCGACGGAGCGCCGGCTAAACGCGTAAAGGGACTCGAGAATAAATTAAAATAAAAGGCGGCTAAAGTGCTCGAACATCCTGTCCGCGCGGTAACTAGATACTTCTTTTCTTTTTATCCAGTCCCGTCTTTACCTTTTCTTTTCTTTATTTCTGCTCGTAACCAGCCTGTTATCTCTTTGTATTTCAACACCCGGCGTCAATGAAGTTGATCACGAACTAGAGTGAATGAATAGTACTGATTGGCAGAGAGAATGCGACTTTTTCGAGTTTTTTCTACTTTTTGGAAAAATGCGACATTTTTCTACTTTTTGGAAAAATGCGACATTTT
>CAKNWT010325118.1:1168-14847 GCA_932066315.1 Andricus coriarius | reverse complement strand
CGGGTGCGAAACGTGGGCACTGACGAAAGGAGACGAGAATAAGTTTAGAGTTTTTGAGAACAAAGTACTGAGAAAAATCTATGGCCCAAAGAGGGACGAAGAGACCGGTGAATGGAGAAAACTGCATAATGAAGAGCTGCATGCTCTCTACGGGTCAGCAAATATTAATAGAGTAATGAAAGCGCGTAAATTGAGATGGGCGGGACATGTAGCAAGAATGGGCAATGAAAGAACAGTGGCGCAAGTTTTAAGAGGGAAAGCGATTGGTAAGAGACCTTTAGGCAGACCGAGAACCAGATGGGAGAAAAATGTAAGGGATGACCTAAAAGAACTAGGACATGATTACTTAAACTGGATGGAGGATGCACAGGATAGAGATGCGTGGCGGTTTCGGGTAGATGAGGCAATGAACTTTCGAGTTCGAACTGCTAATCTATAATAATAATAATCAGTGTTCTGATCATTCTTCATGGAAACGGGCAAAAAATATTCTTTTCATTATTAGTATACGTCTTGATGTACAAAACTACCAATTTTATAATAAATTTATTTCTGAAATGGTAGAGATCTAAATTTTTATTGAATTAAAAAAATTGTGATTTAACATAAAACTTGTTCAGACGAATTTTTATGAAATCAAAAAATAAATTCATCTCTCAATTGATAGCCTAAATTTGAGAAAATATTTTCTTAATTTTGGTTTGTTTTGAATTTATTCTGGAGGCATTAAAAAATGTGTTTAATTACAAATCCTTTGAACTGAAAAGCTCGCAACTATCGAGTCTTTCAATTTACTACTCTATGATTTTGAAGAATTTCTATCTCAAAATTCAATATTTCATTTTATTGAAGTTCTTTTACAAAGTTGAATCTTGTATCAGTGTTCTAATTATTCTTCATGGAAACGGGAAAAAAAAATTCTTTTCATTATTAGTATACGTCTTGATGTACAAAACTACCAATTTTATAAAGTTTCTCCTGTAAAGTTTTCAAAATCGAAGATACCCAGAAACTAAGAACCGATTGAAAAATTTGAATCCGTCTGAAGCCTTACTGAATCCACAGTCTTAATCGGCCATTTCAGATAGCAATCAATTCATGACGACTTCAAATTTAACGTTTTATTTATTAACCATATATTTCACGAGCATGCCTTATAATTGTTAAAAATAGAACTCGCTCGCTGATTTGCAGTTTTTTAAAATTTTGTGTTAAATATGGGAGTATAACTTTAAAAATTTCGATCCGATTCAAAAATTCAAACGCTTATCGGGCATGGTATTACTGCCAATGCCGCAATACAAATTTCAAATTTTTCAAATTTATCAAATTCCTTTTTGTCCTTCTCACGATATTTAATGAATCGACCTCAACCTTTTTTGTTTACATGAAACATTTCATTAAACTCAGCGGTGATTTTGATCCTTAGTCGTAATGGAAATTGAAAAGCAATTCACACCTCAAATGATTTTGATTGAAAAAAAATAAAATTAGAAAATTATTCTTACCTGATCTAACTATAAATTAAATCAATAATATGTATTATTTAGGATTACAATTACATTATTAGATTAAAGAAATTGTTTTCGATTTATGATAAAAAGAGTCAATTTGATACACACAAACAAATGAACATTATTGGACTATTGAGGTCGAATGATGTCAAGATATGTCAAAAAATGAGGAAGCAAAAACGTTACTAAAATATATTATTGTTCATAAAAATCTATAAAAAAACCCGCTTTTATACAACCTTTCCAATACTATTATTAAGAACATTAATTATTTTCAATATAATTCGTTTGAAGTTGAAAAAAAATGTATGAAATTATTTTGAATTGAGAATGTTCCAACTCAAAATATTGCAGATTAGGTAAACATTTTGAAAAATGACAATATTTCGAATGAAATGAAAAGGAATTGAACTTGTATCATTTCTAAATAAAAGCGTTTAAAATTGGATAATTTCAAATTACAAATTTTTTAAACAGAAGCTTTCAAAATTTAAAACTTTCAAACTAAAATTTTTATATTTATACAATTTTATTAGGAAGGAGTTGAAATTGTATAATTTCCCATTCAAAGAGTTCAAAATTGAACAGTTTTATTTTGGAATCAAGAATCTCGAAATTGAATAATTTCAGATTAATGTTGAAAATAGGACAATTTCAAAATGTCGCAAATTGAATATTTACCAATAAGAATTTTAAAAAGTAGATCATTTAAAATTCAAAGGAATGAAAATTGTATTATTTCTAATTAAAAACATTCAAAATTGAATAGATTTAAATTCAAAATCTTTAAATTCTAATAAATTTGAATTCGAAGCGATTAAGATTTATTTCTGAAATGGAAGAAATCTAAATTTTTATTGAATTCAAAAAATTGTGATTTAACATGAAAATTGCTTAGACGGATTTTTATTAAATCAAAAAATAAATTCACCTTTCAAATGATAGCCTAAATTTGAGAAATTATTTTCTTAAATTTGTTTGTTTTGAATTTATTCTTGAGGCATTTAAAAAATTGTTTAATTACAAATCCTTTGAACTGAAAAGCTCGCAACTATCAAGTCTTTCAATTTACTACTCTATGATTTTCAAGAATTTAAGAAACCAGAAAGTCTTGTACGTTTAAAATTGAAACCAAACAATTTAGAATATTCAAATCCAAAATTAATTAATTTGAAACTCACTAAAATTGAAACCAAACAATTTAAAATATTTCAAAATGAAATTTTCCTCACATGTTTAATATTTCTATTTGAAACTAAAACATTGTAAAATTTAAAACCTCCAAAAATTAAGTAATTTCAAACAAAATATTTTCGAAGTTAAGCATTTTAAGACAAAAAACTTCAGTTTTAAGGCCTTACAGATTAGACTGTTTTATAAATGCGCATTCAGAAGTATTATTCCAAATGTAATGTAGCTGCATTTTTTTATAGTAACTGGTCAAAACAAAAAATTTCTCCAAAACCTAATTTTTTGTTTAATTATGCATATTTAGGACCATAAAAACGTTTCTTAGTGCTTTTTGTTTAATTTTCCAATTTTTCAACTCGGTATGGCATTTCGTGTGAATGTGTGTTGCTATCAGTTGTAAAAAATACGCCGATAAGGTGGGAATCTGTTAAGTATTACATGGTATTAGGCTTCAGTGAATTATATTTTGTACTCGTTTCTTCTTTTTATTAAAAGCTTCGAGAAACAAGAATTCAATTACAATATTATTTATAGAAAAATTATCTAGAATGGCATGTTTCGTTAGGGAGGTTCAGAGAGAAAATATATAATTGCTAAACCTAATAACATTAGGTTTAAAAGAGACATATTAGAGAAAATTAATAAAGTTAAAAATACTGAATTATTAGGTATATCCTTGCTTTATTGCTGAATCAAATGATTATCCAGATAATTATGTAAAAATCTTTTAGAAAAATAATCAGGTCTACAAAATTTTAGTTTAATTATCAAGTGTTACTTAAACGTGTAAGAAAATTATGTAAATTTTTAATTCGAGCAAAATGTTCTCTTGAATATTTTTATATTCTCATGATAAGAGAAATTATCAAACGTAGGAAGTTGTCAATTATTTCATAAAAATAGTTGTTGAAATTCTTTGGCATATTTTCCTTCATGTTTTATCTCATCTTTTTAATTGTCACAGTTATATATTGGTCGAAAAATAGAAGGGCTAACAACATTAGAAATTAAATTTCTTTTTTTTATCTTGACGGGCTTTATGATAAGAGAATAAAATAGTTTACTTTGATTCCGTCACTTAAAGCTTCGAGTCAGTTCACCAGAATATACACGTTATATAATCAACCTCAAATTCAATATTGTCTGACTTTATTACGCAGATAATCTGTGAACCGATATTTCAAGTTTTATTAAAGGTCGATGGGAAACCTGATATAAGATAACTTCATTGACGCCTAAGCCACACGGATTAATGTGCTTCGTATAAAGATAAGAATTTTTATTTGCGAGCTATAAATAAGAAAGAATTTTGTTCATAAAAGTGGAACGTATCCTGCGAAAAGAAAAGACAACTTATAGATTATTTTCTCACCCTCAAGAAAGGCAAGACTAACTCGGAAGTGGATGATTACATTTTTACTTATACTTGAATCATTAATTTGCATGATCTATTTATAATATGAATTTTGAAATTATAAGCTTAAAATAAAACATACATCTGTTTAAAAATCATTTTTGCAGCAATTATTATTTTTCTAAATAATTTTTGAATGTCTAATTTTGAAATTTATTTTATGTAAACAAATTCTAGGTTTAATCATTTGTTAAAATTATGAGGTACTTTTTTGGAATATTCCTACATTTTTAATGGAAAAATATTCAACTTTTATCTAATTTGTTTATAATAGTCATATTTGTTACGAAATTTCAAAAAAGTAGTATAAGCTTTTTTACATTTCTGAATTAAAGAAGAAGAATATAACATAAACAATTTTTTTTATTAAAAAAAGAAAAAAGAGCTAAGGCGGCAAGAGAATGGCGTGAAAAAATTAATGGCAATCCCATTGAAAATACTAAACCTCAAATAAAGCGCAATCTAAGGTAAAATGTTTGATTACCTGATACAAAAAAACATAACCTCTAATAACATACACAATTTATTATTATATTGATAATTTAAAAAATATTTTTCGATTTATTTCAATTATGAAAGTTATACAAATCTGTAAATTTAGTGGATTTTAAAGAATTTATTCAAAAGAGGTGAGGGAATTCGTAGAGTTTCTAAGATTTGAAAAGATTTAAGATTATTTTTTTCGAATTCAACCTGAATTTTTATCAATTTATCCTGCATTCTTTTAATTCTTTGGAATTCTTTTGAGTGTTTAAAATTCACTTAAATTCTTCTAAATTTACTCACTTCTACTTAATTCGATGGATTTTTTTTATTTTCTAAAGATTTTTATTTAATTGATCCTGAGCATCAATTGAGAATTAAATAATTAAAGGATTTGAAATATTGAAAGTATTTTTTCAAAATTCTAGGCATTTTTAAGATCTTTAAAATATTTCAAAAGATTCAAAAGGATTTGAAATATTTTAGGTTATTTTGGAAGATTACAAACAAATTTTTAATGGATTCCAGTAATTTAATGGTATTTCGAAGGATTTGAAATATTTTAGGTTATTGTAAAAGATTTGCAGGAACTTTCAAGAGATTTAAAAAGTTTCAAGGGATTTCAAAAGATATCAAAGGATTTTAAATATTTTAGGAAATTTTAAAAGATTCATAGAACTTTTTTCATTCATTTCAATAGTTTATAGGAATTTCAAAGACTTCAAATATTCAGAATTAACAAGTTGATTTTTCGTCTTCAAAATCATCAAAAGTTAGGATATTCTATTTATATATCATTTAAATTGAACAGTTTTCCATTGTAACTCTTCAAAATTATGGAAATTTAAATTGTAAACCTTTGAAATTGAAGAAGAAGAAGTTTTGGGTTTTGAAAACAAAAATTCTGTGATTTTCTTGCTAAGTTACATAGCTTTAAAATATAAATCGTAAAATTTTGATAATTTGTATTCCTATATTTCAAAATTTTTAGAATTTTTAATTGTAACTCTTCAAAATTGAAGAACTTTGAATTTTGGATAGTTTAAAATTAAAGTTATTAATTTTGAAAATTAAAAATTAAAAACCCTCTAATTTTTTTATATCTAATTTCGATATTTCTTCATTTAAATTTAAGAATTTCAATCTATATATCTATAGAGATGTGTCCTGTAATGTAATACATTAAACAATGATTGTGAAAATGGCTTACAAAAATGGTTACAAAAGTGAACTCGTAGAATCCGAAGATCCCGAATATGAAAAAAATTAATGTTCCCGTCGTTCCGAAAGACCCAGCTATTAAAGCTTTATGGCGAAAAGCTTTAATTCTGAAATATTTTACCGTGACAGCTGGCCAGTTCGTTTACGGCAAACATTTTTTAAAGGAAAATATTCTTTGCGAGAAAATCCTAAAAGGACCCGACGGCACTATTTTATTAAAGGTCAATAATTATATATTTACTGTAAATTCGAAATCACAATTTACAAATAAAACAAAAGTAAATTCTTTTTTATTCAATAAACTTACTACTAGTTTAGAAAAAATTCGGTTTGTTTTCCCCTCAGCAAGTGCAAGTACCAAGTTAGTCTAGTCAATGTTCTATTTGAGTAGCATACAAAAAGGTGACGTTACTTTCAGGATTAAATTATAAGGCTACAAAATGTATTATACTAACCTCAAATTTTCTTCTTTAACAATTCATGCGACCAAAATCTTAAATTAATGTTACTTTTTTTAAAAGGGTTGTAAGTGAAAATACCTAATAAATATAGTTTATTGAATAAAAAAGAATTGACTTTTGTTAGATTTGTAAATTGTGATTTAGATTTTACTGTGAATATATAATTATTTACCTTTCTCAAAATAGTTCCATCAGGTCCTTTTAGGATTTTTTCGTGGTGATAAAAAAATGCGTTTACTGTGAATTAAATGGCTAGCTTTCATCGTAAAATTTTTCTAAAACAAAGCTTTTTGCCATAAATCTTCAATAGCTGGGTGTTCCGGAACGAAGAAAATATTAATTGCTTCACATTCAGGTTCTCGGAGTTCTCTTTTGTAGCCTCATTTGCACCCCGGAGCGATATACTTCGACATAATGAATGTGATATACAATCATAAAAACACCAGTAGAAAACTCCTCCGGGATATTTTCATGACGAAAGCCATATAACCGTCAAAACAATACGAAGAAGGTTACAGTGGCAGTTCACGAACATCTCATGTGCTATGTTACGTCATTGAAATTTGATTCTCACTTCAGTCCTGTTTTGATCCAAAAAAGTTGGACTAAAACGTCGTTTAGTGACATCAAAATAAAGTGGCATTAGAATGGAGCCACCCGAGACCATATTTTTGGAGGACTGTTTCAATACTGAAAACTAGCCTTGAAATGATACTTTTTTTACAGTGTTTTAACGACTGACATGAAATCAGAAGAATATAACCTAGCAAATTTTATTCTTTGCTGCAATTCTACATACCAAGAGCTTCAATTTTAGCCTTCTCCGAGGAAAATCGAACTGAAAGTAAAGCTTTCAGCATTGGGGTCTAAAAAGCCAAATTTCTTCAGTTTTCTTCGTCTTTAACCACTGATACAACAATACTATAATAGATAAGTGGAATAAAATATTTTTTATCGAGTAAAATACGGCTGTTTAACATCTATGCAAAATTTCAACCTTCTAGCAAAAATATTGAAGGAGCTAGGAGTGGTAATATTGAAGGTGTGGTAAACGACGGACAGACGGACGGACAGAAATTCGACCGCGTAGTCAACGTAAAACTGAAAATTGAAATTTTTAAAAAAAAATCTAGCATGGTGAAGCTCTTCAGAAATTATTTACCTTCAATTAAAAAAATATTCAAGTCTGGTGAAAAATGTAGCCAGAATCGTACTTGTATGTTGACCATTTTCTCGTCATCTTGTCCCAGTGTTTTTCACCTTGAAGCTATTAAGTCAAAAGTGTTTGTCATAGTGGCTAGAGGTGTTTGTTGCTTGTGTGATTATCGGAAATAGCTAGGATTATTTTGTTTTGGGCTATTTCATAGGGCGTGGCTAGAAGGCAGTTCCATGTATTCAGTTGGAAGGCTTGTCTAAGATCTTTGCTACGGATGGTTGTTGAGTGTGGTATCTAGAAGTATTTTCTACTTTCTCTAGTAACGGCTTCAAGGTGTTATTAGGGAGTGTCTAAAAGTCATGACACAGACAATTTTACAGGGGCAGGGACTAGTGGGTGTTTGCTGTTTTTTGTGTTTCCAAACTCAACGCCCCTATTGACGCCCCTATTCTGGAATATAACCAGTTGTTTCTCGTGGAAGAATTGTTTTGTGGTTTTATGAGAACTGTCTCGAAGGTATTGCTAAAGACTTTTTCAACATGGATTGTCCAGTGGAGGTTTCTTATTTATGAATACAGAGCGCCTTCAGGAAGCATTTCTAAGAAGCGAGGCTAGGGGAGTGTCTAGGAGCGTATGTATGGGCGTGGTTATTTTCCGTAGATGAGTTGTCATCGCGCGTTTCGACAAGTACTCGCTAGTGATTAAAGTTGGGTATGATTGAAGTCTAGAGCTCAGGCTATTCCTGATGGATGTGGCTAAGCTGTACTTCTAATTAAGATTCAATGTTTACTATTCTCAAGTGTTGTTTCCTAAGTAGTCGTCACTAGATAGGTTTCTTTAGGGAGTGCCTAAAAGGCGTGGCTAAGGACAGTTTTTGGTAAGAGCGTCAAACGAGGTTTTTGAAAAAGCCGTGGATAATCTGCATATCCAGAGAATGCCTGTGATTTTGGATTTGGATAGTGTCACCAGAAGGTGTGACTGAGCGGTATTCCCAAAAGGGGTGTTGCTAGTAGGTGCGTCTAAGTGTACTTATAGAGAAAGCACCTATCCACAGAAGCAGTTTACATATCATTGATGATCAACCTGGCAATTATTGGTCTTAATCCTACTTTAGTGATTAGTAGGCATATCTAGGTTCTCTTTATGATGAGCGTGGCTTATTGGCTGTTATTTAGGGCTTTGTTAAGAACTGTGCAACTTGGAGTGTCAGGGAACCTCTTCTAAGTGGCGTGGTCAATGTGTACCACTATACCCTAAAATTCATGGCTGCAAAGAAAAAAGTTAATAAAGTAAGCGACAGCGGTGTACCGTACTGTGCTGTATATTTCACAAACTTCTTTGTCCATTTGCTAAAAAATTTGCAAACTATTTTTCGATATAAAGGTTGATTACCGGTGCCTTCACATTTCACATGGCCGACACAATAGCAAGAAGAGTCTGAAACTTGGAAGGAAAGAAAGTTGAACAAAAGCTTGACGAAAGAATGGCATCGATTTCAAACTTTGTACTTGGCATGCCTGGGATAGTGCAATTTCCACTAGCCGTCGCCCATATTTGCGTCGAGTACTAAGGAAACTCGGGTGGAATTTGCAGACGTCACATGCCCTTCTCATAGTACCAAGGCATACAGCATCGTTTTCATTCGCTTTGCAATTCAATCATATCCCGCGAATTTCTACCTTGAGGTATTCCTCTCACGCTAGCGTCGTCGCGGTGTTTACTTAGCAAAGCTTTATCTCTTCTAAAATATTCAATAAATTTTCATTATCTGAATTATTAAAGCAGCCTTGCTTTTTCTTCAAATAGATGTAGATAGCTAGGGATCTCATAATCATGAATAAAATGAGAAGGAAGTGAAAATTGCGAAAGGCAATGAGAAGAGTATGAAAATAACAAATGAATACTGGAAGGGAATTAACATCGTTAATGAGATTCTGATTTGTAATTCAATGATGCATTCATATCTATGATTTTAATATTTTGAGTATTTATAAAACGACTTAACTCCAGCTAAAAAAAAAGATATAAAGACTACAAATTGTAAATTTTAATTTAGGGCAACAGTTTTGAATTTTTCTTTTTAGCCACTCAGAATAAGAATATCCATAACATTCTATAAAGCTTCAGTAAAGGGACGGTAAATGCTGTTGCAATCTCTTTTTAGAAAGAAGAGTGAGTTGCTGGTTTTCCCTTGTCTGTCTTCCATTTCCTGTTTTATTTACGAAACGACTATGCATGTTAACAGGGAAACTTTTATAGGTCAGATAAAGAATACCTACTGTGTCCCAGGTTTTTGAATTTCAGACTCAGTAGCAGATAATATAATATTTGCCTACACCTTTCATAAAGACATCTATATCAGATTCTTTTTTACTTTCATCTTTTCTGAACAATTTTTGCAGTCTTTGAAAAGTTTAAAATAAAAGTTCTCCCCTCATTTTCACATAAATCCACATCAGGAACTTAAATTGTCATTTTATTTTATATTTTCAGGGCAATCCTGGTATTCAGAATTGACAGTGTTTTTTGTTTTGGTATGTCTTTGCCCTTTGAGCAAAAACTTTAACAAATCTATGCTTCAGCTGTACCTATATTTTGAATCTTCTTTCTCTTGTCTCCTTCAGGCAAAACATAAAAGAAAATTCTGAGTTTGAAGCTCTCTGTCGAGATTACAAAGGCTTGTCAAGCCTTGTCTCATCGTCTTTACTACCATCCGATTCTTTATGAAATAAAATAACGACAGTGTCTTCAGTTTAAATTTCCCTCTCGTTTTCCGATAAGTATATCAGACACCATTTGAGAAACATGGAAGGATATAGAATGGTACTTTAGTTTGAGGTTTTCATAAAGAATGACATCCACAGCTAATGACAGGCCCACCTTCCTCCTAGAATTTTTTGAATTACATTCACATTTTTCTTTTTCACTAGGAAATAAAGAAAAATCATAAAAATATTAATTTTTGGAAAATTGCAGAAGATTATATATATGTAATAATTTATAAATTCATTCAGTCACTTTGATCGCATTAAAGCTGTCGTGCCAATTTGAGAGTTTATTGTAGCATACTTCATTTTTGACATCATTTTCGCCTTTTGAAATTAAGATTGAAATGCTGAATTTTAAAAAACGTACATGATCCACAATTAGAAAATTAGTAATTTTTAACGATCTTAATTTACGAATACTTTAATTTTAAGTGAATTTTGGAATTGGTTAATTTTAAACGCTGCTATTAAGCACGGATTCAGTATTTTTAAAGCTTCCAATTAGAAATAATTGAATTTTTAACGTTTTTTGAATACTTCAATTTTAAAGGTTTAAAATATTTAAAACTTTCCAATTTTGATCGATGAAAATGACAGTGAATGTTTTCTTTTTACATAAACCTAATTTTTCAATAATAAAATCTATCCAATCATTTTGAATGTCATTTTATACTATAGAATACAATACGTATTAATAATTCCTATGATGTTAAAAATTTCTATAATTTCAATTTAAAATTATAGTTTCGAATGCGCAATTCTGAAATAGTTTAATTTTAAAGGCCTTGGAAATAATGTTGTTTAGTTTCAAAATTTTAAATTCGCAAATAATTGTTTCGAGGTTTCTTAATTTTAAATACTTAATCAGAAACGCTACTAATTTTTTAATATTTAATTGATTAGTTTTGTTATGTTAGTTTTCTTAACCAAATGAATAATATAAAATGTATAGTTCCTAATGCTTTTTTAGAATTATAAAATGTTTACGGACATAAATGTTAATTTAATATCGGTTTTGGAGTTATTCAATTTTTAAATTTTACTATGTAAAAACAAGCATTCAGTATGTTTCGTGCGAATACTATCGTGTTTAGCGACTTATGGCTTTTTTAACATCAATACAAAAATTAAGTCCTTCAAATAAAATTAAAACCTATGAATTTTGGGAATCCTATTAAAATTCCTTAAATCTTATGGAATTTATTTTAATACCCGTTAAAATATTTTAAGATTACTTCAAATCCATGAAATTTTATGATATTTCTTGAAATCCTGGAAAATTCATTGAAATACCTTGAGAGCATTCAAATTTTTTAAATCTCTTGAAAATTCCTTGAAACCCTTGAAAATACCCTAAAATGTTTCAAATCAATAGAAGTCCTTTAAAATACCTTGAAAATCTTTTTAAATACCCAAAAATCTTTACAATTCCTTTAAATATCTCAAAATCTCTTTAAAGTTTTGAAATCTATTGAAAATATTTTTTAATATTTTCAAATCTTTGAAACCAGTTGAAATCCCTTAATTATTGTGAATAAATTCTTTTAAATCTATCAAAATATTATCAAATTCGTAAAAATCCCGCAAAAATAATGAAATTTAATGATATTCCTTAAAATCTCTTAAAATATTTGAAGTCCTATGAAATCCTTTGAGATCCTGAAAATTTATTAAAATACCATGTAAATCCCTTAGAATTACTGAAATTCTCGAAAATCTGATAAAATCCCTTAAGAATCCTTTGAAATATTTATAAATTTTGGAAATCCTCCAAAATCCCTTGAAATCCTTTCCAATAACATAAAACCTTAAAAATCATATGAAATCCTTTCAAATCTGTCAAAATTCAAGAACAATTTTTAAAACCGCATATTAACCGAAATATTTGAAATCCTACGAAATCCCATAATACTTGTGAGATTCCTTGCAATTCATGGAAATATTGTAAAATGTTTAGAACTTTTTATATATAATAAAAACCCTGAAAAATTACTTAAAATCATTCCATGGAAATCCTTTGGAATTCGTAACATTTTCTGAAGTCCCTCGAAATCAATAAAATTAAAATCATGAAAATCAGTTTTAAATCCTGAATAATTCTGCAAAATCCTTATGAAGCTTAGGAAATTCTTTTCAATACCATATATTTGTTAAAATCTCTAAAAAGCCCCTGGAATCTCTCAAATAATATTAAAATCTCTTAAAATTCCTTAAAACGTTCAAAAGCTTTGAACGTTCCGTAAAATAATCAAAATCATTGAAAATTATATGAATTCTCTCAAAAGCTGTAAAAATCCTTTACGATTCTTTAAATACTTATTAATAATTTGAAATCCTTTGAAATCCTTTTAAATCCTTGAAAATCTATCAATTTTTTTTAACTTTTTCCAACAAAATTGGGTCGAATGGTTTTTAAGACAGGTCGGCAATACTTTTATCAGGTTCTTTGGTGAATCCCAATCCACTTCTGAACTCTAATTTTCCCGAATAAATAATAATATGTTCCTTTTTTAACCCGAAAATATTTAATGGAAAGAAACCCAACTTTTTTCAGACATGAAAAAAGAACCATAAGTTTGAAAGAAGTCTGATAAAATGGTTTGAAGAATTGATCAATTAAAGGTGATTTAATTTAAATTTTGAATGCTTTAAGGTCAGAAGAGTTCTAATGTTTGAAATGCTGCGATTTTATATTTAAGTATTCAGCCCTTAAATTAAATATTTTTTCAGATATGAAAGTTTTAATACAATTTTTATGACCTGGAAAAATGTTTGGTAACCGGGGAAGGACCAGAAACTTCTTTTTGTTTTTAGAGATCACCCTGAAAGATTTATGTTAAATATAAAATAATATTAAACATTCTTAAAAATAAAAAAATAAGAGATCTTGATATCCTAGAGAGATGCAGATTGAATTAATTATTTACTGAATGAATTTATTAAACGAAGTTAATAATATAAAAATGTAAAATAATAATAATACACTTCAGAAAACAAGTTCTCTGGAAGTAAATAGGAAATTGATTCTAATTGGAGTTGGCGGATCATTAGAGCTGCCGTCTCAGCTTCAATGTCCAATTGGTAATCGATCTTCATTAATTCAGGATAAAATGTTCTCAATTCGATGAATCATTAGGATATTTAAGAGTCAGAGGCAGTCTGCTTTTATCAGAATGTTAATTGGTCATCATAATCCACCATTGCTCGTGGAAGTAAATACTAGTAAGAAACTGTTGGACACTTTAGAGAGCTTATACTGTTCTGGGGCTACAGGCAAAAACATCTTTCATCCAATTTCCCCTTGTCTTGAAAGCTTTGCTTTTACCATCATCCTGGGAGTACATTGTACTTAAATCAAAGTGCATTTCTGGACTGAAAACCACGAACTATGAAGAATTATTGTTAAATTCTAAAGTATGCTCTTTCTTTCAATTTTATAATTAAATGTTAGGAGCAGTCTATAAACTACGT
>CAKNWT010325117.1:0-10744 GCA_932066315.1 Andricus coriarius | reverse complement strand
TCCTTTAATATTTATTAATATTTTCCGAAAATATTTCCGCGTTATTTTAACTTTTATTTTTAAATATGGGTGAAAAAATATTGATCTGAGGACTGCCTTGATCAGCTGTTATGCTCGTTACATGGCCTTAAGGAGTTCACTTAAAAAATTTAATATTAATGTTTATTTTAAAAACACAAATACTCTTGACAATTATTTATTGAAAAAGAAGGATAGTGATTCCATTGAAAATTTATCTGGTGTTATTTATCTGATTAAATGTAAATGTTGCAATAAAGTCTATATAGGTGAAACTGGCCGGAGATTAAAAACTAGAATTGCTGAACACAAAAGAGATTGTGAAGTTGAGAATTTTAACACAGGTTTGTCACAACATTCATGGAAGTTTAGTCATTATTTTGATTTTTCTTTTAAAAATATTAAAATATTAGCTACGGAAAAAAACACTTATCACGACGTATCATTGAGTCCATTTTTATAAACAAATTTCACAATATTTCTATTAACATACATAATGAAATTCTAAACATTAATAAAATGTATCAAAGTATATTAAAATAATGTCACATTTTTCATTTTAGCTCAAAACATTTTTTATCACATTTAAATTTAAATTCAGTTTCGCGCGTTTTCTCATCAGAGGTTTCAATGAAAACTTAGCTTTGTAAGCGCACATTACGTATACTGTCTTATTGTATCTACATATTGTCAATTTTCGTCCTTCCTAACCATTACAAAGATTTATCTTCAATATTTTTAAGATGTAGTTATTTTACGTGAGTGAAGTCTTTAATTTTTATACTTCTATAAACAAATTAATTGTATTTTAAAATTTTGACTACAAAAAAAAATTTTTTTACTTGAATTTATTCAAAAAGTGACATTTTCCATGGTTCCTTTTTCGATGTTTTTTACTCTTCGGAATCAATCTTATCTCAGGTACAAGTTTACATTAATCATTCTTTTTATTTTTATTTTTCTGTTTAATATTGCTAACTTAAAGTATTAATGTATTTAGGTTTAAAAGCCTTTTAAAAAAGGTACGCAATTGTACCGAAACGTACGTAAAGGATGGAGAAAGGAGTTTTTAATTAATAAATTTTGAGTTGGAAAGTTGTTTTGGCTCATTTTTTATTGAATTTTTATGTGGACCGTAAGACATACAAAATTTCACAAATTAACATTCTTAATCGTCGTCGGTCGAAGAAAAGGATTGATTTGTTTATCAAATCATTACAATATGAAAAGAAAAGGGTCTTAGTCAACTAAACTTTACTTCTATTAATAAAGTAATAGTTGTTTTTCTTTGAGTTATGAGTTTTTCATTGACTTTTCCTGCATCCGGCGAACACTATCTTTTTTAATGAACAATTTAAAAACATTACACAAAATTATACATGGTCTTTCGAGCCGGATAGTCATGAAATAACTTTATTAACAATATAAAAAGTGAATTAGTTGACAAAAGACCGTTGTGGAAATTCAAATGGCGATCGCAATTGTGGTGTCGCCTAGTGTAACGTTCGACGAAAGTGTTCGCGGTTCACACTCCATTTTTTTGCCTAATTAAAATTGAACCAACTGAGTTTTATATAAAACTCAAATCAAGTCGCTGCGGTTGGACTTGTGCATTCGTTTTCAATTATGGAAAACTGAATTTTTTTGTTTGGTGACAATTAACTGTGAAAAGCACGTACATGCAAAATTTATCATTGTGTGAACTTTACGTCATCCATGAAAGTCTCATTACAACAGGCGAAATTCTCTCGCTATTATGAAGATAACGCTGTCTCTCAGCATGTTTTGAGTGCTCACTTCATCCAATAGAGTCCTCGTAGGATCAATCGACCGTACTGCTTCTTCTACTCAAGTGAAGAAATAATGAGTTCACCAGCTGGAGATTGTCAACACTTTTAAAGATGTTTTTCTCTTACTAATGTAAGGACTTATGTGTTAAGACAATTCTGTTTATATTATAACTCTCTACGCTACTGGTAAGATAACTTTGGAATATTTAAAAATTTAAAGTTATTCTCTAGGTGAACTAATTTTATGATTTGGTTAATAACTACTAAGATCTATGGATCCTCGTATTTGAATGAAAGATTATGTGATTTTTTCGCACACTCGATTCTATTTCTCAAAACTGAGATTTCACAATTTGTGTACTATTATTGCGGCTCGTAAAATTATTAATAATCTATTTTCTTGAATTATATTTCTTTAAATAACTCTTTAAAAAAATGGAGCCTTTACTCGCAGAGTTAACAGAAGTCTGTCGGGGAATTTTGAGGACTGAAACTAATTTTAAAAAACTAGGCAAGTCTAACATTACATCAGCCATTGTAAAATCAAGAATTGAAATCCTTGATCAACGATGGGAAAAATGTGAAAAGTTACATTTACAAATTAAGGCAACGGCGACCACAGCGGAACGCGAAAGTCGTGACTATTTCACTAAAAATAAAATACTGCAAGTTGAAGATGCTTATTTAAGTGCTCATGATTTTTTGATCAATCAATTAGATTTGGTCACTCCAGTGTCTGACACGTCTGATAACACGAATCAATCGCTAATTGCTCGACATGATTCTTTACCGATTAAACTTCCGCAGATTATTTTGCGTGTATTTTCTGGGGATTATAAGGATTGGGAAAATTTCTGAGACATGTTTGATGCGCTAATTATTTAAAATGATTCCTTATCAAATGTAACAAGATTACACTATTTGAAGTCTTCTTTAAAAGGTGAAGCTGAACAACTGTTGAAACGTGTAATAATAACTGAAGCTAATTTTGTTTCCACTTTTGAGTCGTTAAGGGCTAGGTATGGTAATAATAGAGCTCTCAATACAACTCATTTACAGGAATTTATTAGTCTCCCAAATGTATCTAATGATGTTCTCGCGGATCTAAAAAAATTACGCGACACTACAAATGAGTCTCTGGCGGCTCTAAAAAATTTACATCGACCAATTGATTCTTGGAGTGATTTGTTAGTATTTTTAACGACCAATAAATTGGATATTCAATCCTCAAAGGAATGGGAGATGCAAATTGGTTCCGAATCTGATTATCCTACTTACAAGGAACTTGATTCATTTTTAGAAAAACGTATTCGCGTTTTAGAAGCTATACAAGCTTCAAAGACTAACGCTAAAACGAGTTCACAAGACAAGAATAAAATTGCTAATCAATCAGGACTTCGGAGTCATAATGCATCTTCCACTTCAAAATGCCTCCTACTTAAGTAAAATCATCCATTGTTTAAATGTGGTCAATTTAAAGCATTTTCAGTTGAAGGTCGCAAAGAAGTAGTTACTCGTCACCAGGGTTGTTATAATTGTTTCACGCCTGGTCACAGGCCCTTTAATTGTATAAGCAAATAAAAATGTAGTAATGTGGAAGAAAACATAACAATTTGTTACACGTTAATAACTTCGAATCTATCACAACGCCATCAAATGACACTACGGCTTTGCACTCTCAATTGGCAATTTCGGGCTCTTCAGCTCCACCAGATAACGATACTGGTACCGTAGCTCAGGTGGCGAGAGCAAATCATGTATCACTGTATAATAAATCAAACGATGATCTTTCATGCCATTTCTTAAATAATCATCCAAATATATCGAGTTCAACGTTGCTAGCGACAGCAATCATTACATTACAAGCAGATAACGGGAAGACTCATAAATTTAGAGTTTTATTGGATCAAGGTTCGGAATGTTGTTTTATCTCAGAAAGGGTGATAAAAATTTTGAATCCTAGTTTCCAAAAGGTTAAAGCCGTAGTTTATGGTGTTGGTGGAATCAATATAGGTTCAAGGAAATTAGCACGATTAAATTTGCTTCCTACTGAAAAACACAGTCCTAAAGTCCTAATTAAAGCCTTAGTATTACTCCATCTTACCTCATACAAGTCGCCTGAAAGACCTAATTGGAAAAGTGATACTCATTTGTCTGAATTGAAGTTGGCTGATCCTAACCCATTCGGTTCCCAACAAATAGATTTGATTTTGGGTGCGGATAAATATGGATCGTGCTTATTACCTGGCCTACAACAGGGTGTGTTAGGCACTCTCACAGCTCAATCTACCGTTTTCGGTTGGATATTGTCGGGTCCAGTTATGGGGAATAAGATTGAGAAAAGCGTCCCTCTAACGGTACATCAGAGTATAACTTCAGAAATCTTGCATGAAGACTTGACCAAGTTTTGGGAGTTGGAAGAACTTCCAAATAGAGACCCTTTAACAGACGATGAAAGACTTTGTAAAGAACATTTCTTCATGATACACCAACGCACTAACGATGGACGGTACTTGATACGATTACCATTTAAAAATGAGCCACCTATCAAAATTGGTGCCTCCTTTTTGAGGACCAAAATTGTTCTGGATAAGGTTCTACGACGATTATCTGAAAACCCTAAATTGTTCCAAGAATATTCGGATTTCTTATCTGAATATGAAAAATTAGAACATATGGAACTCGTAAAAGAGTAGGAGCTAGATACTTCCTCTCAGAATGTGTATTTACCTCACTACCCAGTTTTGAGAGAAAGCAGCTCTACTACAAAGCTAAGAGTTGTATTTAACGCGTCAAGCTTAACTTCGAACAATAGTTCTTTGAATTCGCACATGCACACTGGTCCAAAAATTCTAAATGATTTAGTCTCAATTATCTTGAACTGGAGATCGCCTCGTTTTGTTTACATGGTTGATATTGAAAAAATGTTGCGAAAATGGGCATCTAATGATCCAGAATTATTGGAAGCTTGTCCTTTTGGCAAACATGACAGGGCTATAGAGTTTCCATTAGCTGAAGATGCTCAGCTCAAGGTTTTAGGCTTATTTTGCGATCCTGAGTCTGATGCGTTTCTCTTTAAAGTGACTTCCTCGCATGTCGACATTCCAACTAAGCGGATTGTACTTTCTGTTATAGCTAAGCTATATGATCCAATGGGTTGGTTAACTCCAGTAAATGTTGTGGCTAAGATACTAATGCAAGAGCTTTGGCTAAGAAAGCTCGTTTGGGATGAGAAGTTGCCCGACGACCTTCTCAATCAGTGATCTGACTATCATAATTCTTTGGAAAAACTAGAATCTTTGAAGGTTCCTAGGTGGACAGGCCAACTGCAATCAAATTTAAATTTTGAGATTCATGGATTTTCTTATGCTTCTTCTAAGGCCTACTCTGCTTCTGTGTATCTTAGAATTCTTAGTGAAGATCTGAATGCTCAAATTAGCCTATTAATGGCTTAATCTAAAGTGGCTCCTCTTAAATACGTGTCAATTCCACGATTAGAATTATGTGGAGCAGCCTTACTGGCTAAGACACTCAAATTTCTGATGGATACCATGCTGCTTGAAAATGTCCCCACGCTTTGTCACACCGATTCGGTGACTGTTTTGGCTTGGCTTGGAAAGCATCCCTCAAATTGGCCAGTTTTTGTCGCCAATAGAGTTTCCCTGATTCACGAGCTTGTCCCTCGTGCCAAATGGCGATATATTTCGACTAAGGATAATCCTGCTGACTACGCTACGCGGGGACTGTCGCCAGACAAAATTTTGAAGCACCCACTATGGTGGCAAGGTCCATCGTGGTTAAAGTTGCACTCTACAAAATGGCCTGATTATCACCATGCGTCTCCTACGCTAACAGATTTGGAAACGCGAGTAAAAAAAATTCATCACGTATTAAGTGAGATAAAATATCCATTTAATTTAGTGTTTAAATTTTCATCGTGGCCAAAATTGCTCCGTGTGACTACTGATTGCAAGAGGTTTATTGATGTCTTTGTTTATAAGTACTCTAAATTCCCAAAGCCTGAACCTGGTTTTTTAACTCCTTCGCTCAATACGCTTTAAATCCAACAAGCCGGAAACTTTTGGGTAAAATTTGCTCAAATCAACTCCTTTTCAATTGAAATGAAGGCTTTGAAAATAATGGGGAAATTGAAGAAAATTCGCCTCTTAAAAACTTGAATCCATTTTTGGATTCTCCATTTTTGGATTCTACTGGTCTCTTACGACTAGGAGGGAGACTACGGTATGCACCTATCAGTTATGATGAAAAGCATCCCATTATTTTACCACGTCATCACCTAAGTGAACTTATAGCTGGGCATGCTCACATTAGATCCTTACATGGTGGCCTACAATTAACACTACATACGCTCAGACAGCGTTTTTGGATCTTAGGAGCGCGCTCTATAGTTAAAGGCCTAATTAAGGGTTTCTTGGAGTATACCCGAGAAAAGGCGACTCTTTCCCAGCAATTAATGGGGAATCTACCTGATTTCAGAGTAACCCCTAATCGCCCTTTCAGACATACTGGAGTAGACTATGCAGGCACCAATGTACGTTTTGCCCCTGGGCGAGGTAACAAGAGTCATAAAACTTACGTAGCACTGTTCGTTTGTTGTTGCGCACGTGCTATACATTTGGAGCTCGTGTCCGACTATTGTCTACTGCCTTTCTTGCCGCCTTCCAGCGATTTTCTTCTAGGCGAGGAACACCAGCCCACTTGTATAGTGACAATGGCACGACATTCCATGGGGCTGTTAAAGAATTAAGAAATTTCATCCTGAAACTTAGACTCGATAATGACTTACATAACGAATTCGTTACAGAAGGCACCTCGTGGCATTTCATACCTCCCTCTGCTCCTCATTTTGGGGGTTTATGGGAAGCGGGCGTTAAAAGCTTCAAACACCACCTAAAGCGAATCGTTGGCGCACACACTCTTACTTACGAAGAGTTTACTACACTACTAACTCGCATTGAGGCGTGTCTAAATTCCCGTCCTATTGCTCCACTGTCCAACGATCCTGAAGACTTTGCTTACTTAACACCTGGACATTTTTTAATAGGAGCACCTTTCACTAGTATTCCGGAACCATCCGTGGAATTTGTTACGGAAAATCGATTAACACGCTGGGAACTGGTTCAAAAAATTTCTGAAAATTACTAGAGAAGATGGGGCATTGATTACTTCCAATCTTCACTACCATCTCTCGCCGGAGCGGAACAAAAAAATCTAAGTACAGCACTAGCACTTTATTCAGAAAAACTTCATACGGGTGAAACTGATGAGAGGTTGTCCTCACTCTTTAATATACCTCGTTAATCAACGGAGCGATTGATGAATAAAGCGAGGAACTCTGCTCAAAGATTTTGTTCCTCTCTACCTAGGTTTTTCTCGAGTAGATCCAGAAGATCTGAAGAAACATAATACAACAGTTTGTCGTCAACTATTTCTGAATGGACATAATGATAAGCTAATTACCATTTGGGATGGAACTTATGTCTACATTCAGAAGAGTTTTAATTATATATTCCAGCGAAGATCCCTTAGCATGCACAAACATCGCCCTGTGATAAAACCTTTTGTTACTATCGCAGCCGTTGGATGTATTTTAGATGTGTTTGCCCCTTTCCAGCCAACACATCTGATGCAACAATAATGCTTGAGCTCTTTGCAAATAAATCTGGCCTCCATTCCTTCTTTATGGAAGTCGATGTTTTCCTCGTAGATCGAGGATTCAGAGATTGTGTAGCCACTTTATTAGAATATGGATGCGACGTAAGAATGCCTTATATAGCTGAAGGTGGTCTTCCTTCGAGTGATTATGAGGCAAACCTGTCGCGCCTTATTCACAAAATGCCGATATTTCGACAATGTGTGGCAAAATAAGTCTGTTCCATATTTGATGGGCGACTATCGAATTGAGGCAGCGATCATTAACACCTTCCATGAGGGCATTAAGTCAGATATCGTCGATGGCCAGAAAATCGTTCAATTGTTGCTTGCTAAAATCACATTCGAAAGCCAACGACTAAATAAACAATTTGCAAACTTTCAGACTATGAATTAGAATTCGTTGGAAGACTTCCCAAAACTATCGCTGGACGACTTGCGAAATTTGGATCTTGGATCATATCAATTGAAGCAAACAAGATCCTATTATTCTGAACATGTGAATCCTGATGGAGGTTATGAAGTTCAAGTCTGCAGACATGTTGGACCCTTTCTCTAAACTCCCATGGTATTTAGAATAGTGCCCCGATGTTAATTCGTGCGCGAATACAATCTCGCCACTATAATAGCACAAAATATTTCATTTATATTATTCTGGTTGATTAAGATAAAAGTGGCCCAGAGGCAATATCAGGGCACTTTTGCCAGTGCAAAAATTGTGAAAAGACAGTTGGGTGCTGTTTACATATAATGATAGTTCTTTGCTTCTTAGTTTGGGGTAGGGTTTAGTCCGAAATCAAAGAATCTGTCAAATTCTTGATTAATATCTTTGCGGTATTTGAAGAATCGGTCGAATACGATAATACGTGGACATTTGAATTGATAGAAAACAGGTTTGAGCCTAAATTACCGGAAGAAATCTATATTCTCATTTAAAGTTTCGGTTTTGAGCTTATACAGGTGCGAGACTTCATCAGCCTATATTGTCAAAAGGACGGGCCGGGCAGCTTCGGCCCCATGGACTTTTTTCATGTCATAGTGAGTACTTTTCATCAGTACAAGTTTCATCCTGCGAGGCCAGGGGGCCACGCCCCTTAAGAATTTGGGCCTCCTCCTTTGTTAAAGATAACAAAATTCAAGGTGTGGTGTCGAAGTTGAATGTGACCAGAAATATTAATTGATAAAACTGTAGCATTACAGTGTAATCAAGTACAGTAGTCTCGAAGTTTTATATTGAATAAGTGAGTTTTTATATCAAGTAATGCAAACAGATAAATAAATAATACACTTACTCTATCATAAAAAAAGAGATTATGAGGTGAATAGGCCTAAGAACTCCCGCGGGTAGCCGCGACCTGGAAGCCGCAGCGAGGACGACCCCGATGGTTAGAAGTTCGTGGTTAGTAAAGTGGCTTTCGATTCCCAAAACAGCTCCCTCAACAAAGACGTGAACTATCGTGTCGAGGGCTGATTGTTACCAGGGTGTGGTGTAACATACGGTGTCCTGGCATACGGGCTTTTTAATTCCGTGGTTATTCGTGGGAACAACATGAATGCAAACGAGAAAACAAACAACAAAAAGGCACATGGATCTGTGCGGTTACTAGCAATTTCAGTGGTACGGCTAAGAATAGGATTTAAATTAGTCCCATGAACGGGGTTAAGCTAACGAGAATATATCCGAGAAGGGCCCTGACAAAATAAAGTACAGGCGTCCTGCCAGGAAGAGATGCCAGCAACTTTAGAGTCTAATAGGGAAATTAATAAATTATTCAAAATAAGAATGTTACCGATTAGTTTAATTCACGATATATAGCACTTCGATTGTAACACATAATTCATTCTATAGAATAGAGTGATATATGGAACTTTGAAAACATACTTTTTTAAATAATTTTCTTTTAGAATTTAATGAATTTAACATTTTGAATATATCAATTACACATCAAAGAATTATTAGTATTAATTTCATGAACTGAACAGATGGGGAACCTTATTATTTTTAATGAATTATTAATTTCCCCATAAGACTTAATGCTTTTGTGAAACAGTACGGATGTGGCGCCGCCTGTCGGCCAACCGTTGAGTTCCACTCACCAAGTGGAACTTGTAAGCGACAACAGCTTCTATAGCAAAAGTGGGAGAGTCGGATAGGGCTGGCCTATACAAGACAGGGATTCATACAACCAATATAATTACAATTCTATCAAAAACAGGAATAAAAATGAAAACGTCTGGTTTCTCTTGAGACGACGTGGACTTATTCCTCCAAAACACTTGGCTCATGATAACAAATTTTCACACGCAGATCTTTTAACAGCCCTCACCACAAAATCCACACTCCTTGCTAGGGTTGTAAAGTTTCATGAAACTTTGACCAAATGAAAAGTTTCATGAAACTTTGGAAACGTTTCAAAGTTTCCAAAGTTTCAAACATTAGGGCGGGAAAATTCAAAATATGAAGAATCCTATTGAGTATTAAATATAAACATCTAATAGTATCCTTTGTGTTTCAAAGCAAATCGTTTCAATTAATTGAAATAAATAAATCATGTTTGAATTGTCAATAACATGTAATTTTTTTAATGTTTAATTAAAAAAATTAGAAAATTAGTTTCAATAAAATGAAAATAAATGTCGTATTTAATACATATTTAGATTTTAGAATGTTTCATTTTTAAAACGATTTCATTAAAAATGTGGAAACTTTGAATGGAAATGAATAAAATAACATCTTTCTATTTCATAAAACTATCAGGTTTATTTTTATATATTGTTTTCTTTCAAAAACATGCATCGTCCACGTGTAAAAATTACATTTAACTTTTACAGCACGTCCTTCACTAACGTGCTGCGTAAAGTACTTGTTGCCACAGTGCTTGTGACGAACGCGCCTGTACTTGTATTTGCTCATATTATCAGCTTTCAAGTTTCAGCACAATTATTCACGAGTGGATGCAGAGCACTTGGCTCCCGAACATTGCCCCCCCCCCCATAGGCGCACACCTCTTCCATGGTTCAGTCCAATCCTTCCGATTCCAGGATACTTAGGTCGTTCGAAATACATTCATGGTAACATAAAAAAGCCTGACAAACGTAAAAAATGTTTAATATACGATTTTTATATATTTTAACTCGTTCCCATACAATCAAGAATATATTTTTGTTCAAGATAGCACTAAACGCACGCGCGGTTCACGTCCCTGGACGTTTACAATATTAAGAACAAACTGTTTGAAAATGCATTTTGGAACGAAATTTCT
>CAKNWT010325102.1:2014-28004 GCA_932066315.1 Andricus coriarius | reverse complement strand
TCCTTCTTCCTTCTTTCTTCTTTTCCTTCTTTTCCTTCTTCCTTCTTTCTTCTTTTCCTTCTTTTCCTTCTTCTTGCTTCCTTCTTCCTTCTTTCTTCTGTTCCTTCTTTTCCTTCATCTTGCTTCCTTTTCCCTTCCTCCTTCTTTTCCTTCTTTTCCTTCTTTCCCTTCTTCCTTCTTCCCCTTCTTCCTTCCTTCTTTTCCATCTTCCTTCTTCTTTCTTCCTTCTTCCTTCTTCATTCTTCCTCCTTTCCCTTCTTCCTTCTTCCTGCTTCCTTCTTCCTTCTTCCTTCTTTTCCTTCTTCCTTCTTCCTTCTCCCTTCTTCCTTCTTCGTTCTTCCTTCTTCCTTCCTTCCCTTCTTCCTTCTTCCCCTTCTTTTTTCCTTCTTTTCCATCTTCCTTCTTCTTTCTTCCTTCTTCCTTCTTCCTTCTTCCTTCTTCCTTCTTTCTTCTTCCTTCTTCATTCTTCCTCCTTTCCCTTCTTCCTTCCTTCTTCCTTCTTCCTTCTCCCTTCTTTGTTCTTCCTTCTTCCTTCTTCCTTCTTCCTTCTTCCTTCTTTCCCTTCTTCGTTCTTCCTTCCTCCTTCATCCTTCTTCCTTCATCCTTCTTCCTTCGTCCTCCTTCCTTCGTCTTTCTTCCTTCTTCCTTCTTCCTTTTTCCTTTTTCCTTTTTCCTTTTTCCTTTTTCCTTCTTCCTTCTTCCTTCTTCCTTCTTCCTTCTTCCTTCTTCCTTCTTCCTTCTTCCTTCTTCCTTCTTCCTTCTTCCTTCTTCCTTCTTCCTTCTTCCTGGAAGGGGGAGCTGTTCTTACAATTCATACATGCAATAAAAATAAAATTTGCATTCTTCTTTCAATGCTTAAGAAGCATAGCTTCTGACGGCAGTCCCCGACCGCTCTCGTTTTTTTTAACAGTGTATCAATACCTTGCCACCAACAATAACTACGTGCTAATTCTTTCGTTCTTTTGAAACCGAAATGTCCTACGTGTAATTCGTTCAGTATTTCATTTTTTATTTTCTATGGTATGACTGCCCGATGACTGCGAAAAATACAGCCTTGTTGCAAAGAGAATTCTTCTTGCGGAATATTCCATCTCAATTTTTTATCTATTATTTTACCTTGACTTAACGCTTCTGATAATTTTTTGAGATTTTCATCGCTGCTAGTTTCTAAAGATAAACGTGATACAGTAGTTTGTGAGGTTTCTATTTGTTTTATTTCAATCAAATCGGCTTCATCTTTCTCAGAAGCAATTTCTTCAATTTTCACAGGTAAACGTGACATAGCATCAGCATTTGCGTTTAGTTTACTTTTTCTGTATTTAATATCGAAATCAAAAGTTCTTAAATATATCGCGTAATGTTGCATTCTAGTTGTAGTTACATAATATCGGTAAAGTTTAGTTTGGCTTAAAAATTTGTAGTAAAGGCTTATTGTCCGTAAGTAGTGTAAATCTACGACCGTAAAGGTATTGGTAAAATTGTTTTACTCCAAAAATGATACTGTAATCCTCTTTATCGATTTGGGCATACTTTTTTGAGTATTTGTAAGTGTTTGAGAAGCAAAACATATCGGCAATTTTGGATCGAAATGTGCAAGTACATTTGATGAGCATATATGTTCTTTGAATAATTCGAATGCGTTTTGGCATTCATCATTTCATGTAAATGGAACATTTTGGCACGTAAGGTTATATAAAGGATTTAAAGTTGTACTTAAGTTTGGTAAAAATATGCCGTAATAATTTACAAAACCGAGAAAGGATTGTAATTGCAGTTTGTCCGAAGGAACACTTGCTTTAACAATTGCATCGATTTTACTTTTCATTTTAGGTGTTCCGTGCTCATCAATTGTGTATCCACAATAATCAATTTTATCCGCGAAAAATATTCATTTCTTTTTATTCATGCGTAAATTATATTTTTCTAATCTAGACAAAACATCTTCCGAACGCTCTAAATGTATTTCTTTTGTGGGCCCTGTAATTTTTATATCATCGTGAAATACGACAACTCCTTCAATGCCTACTAAAATTGTTTCAATTTCCCGTTGCCATATCGCAGGTGCTGATGCTACGCCGAACATTAATCGATTACTCATGTACAACCCTTTGTGTGTATTCAGTGTAAGTAAATGCCTATCGTTTGGATGTACTTCTACATTTAAAAAAGCTTTACTCAAATCAATTTTAGTAAATTTTTTTCCTCCAGCCATTGCTGAAAAAAGTTCATGAATAGTAGGTACGGGGTGATCATCAATTTGTAAATAAGGATTTATGGTCATTTTAAAGTCGCCACATATTCTTTCATCACCACCATCTTTCACTACGGGCACGATCGGTGTGGCCCAATCTGATTGATTTACTTTTGTAATAATTCCATGCTTTTTTAAATCATTTAATTCTTTCTCAATTTTCTTTTTAATCGCAAAAGCAATTGGCCGTGCGCGCATATACTTGGGTTTCACATTTTCTTTAAGCACTTGCCGAACTTGAATACCCTCAACGTCGCATCGTCTTGCAAAAATTTCACTTTAGAATTCCATAGATTTAGGCGTAGTAGATGTATCCATTCTGTTCCTAATAGCGTATTTCTTTCTTCATTTATAATGTACATATTTAAATTATGAGTAGTATTATTGAAATTAACTTTGCATGCCGCGTAGCCAGCTATTTGTAATTCTTTCCCGCAGTATGTAACTAATTTCAAACGCGTAGTATTTAGCTGTCTATTATTGTACAGTGTATTGAATTTATTCTCAGACATAATAGTAATAGCAGCTCCGCTGTCGACCTCAAATTCTACGTGTTTGTTGTCAACCCGAATGGTAGAGAAGAATTTCTCGCGATACTCGGCTTCCTCGCTTTTAAGTAAATAAACATCTTCAAATATATTATCGACTTCTTCGCATTCCGTACCCAAATAATTTGTCGGCGCGTTATTGTAAATTTTAGTTTTCATGCACATTTTAGCAATATGACCTGTAATATGACTGGCATTACAAGTAACGTTTATTTTATCGCATTTATTAGCTTAATGTTTCGGATTCTCGCATCTGTACCAATGCCCGGTTTTTATTATAGTGGCGTTTGGAACGGAATTTTTATTATGTAAATTTGTATTCGCGTCCTTGTAATTTTTATTTTTGTTAACAGCTTTAGAAAAAATTTTCGTTTTATCATTTGAGTTTACTGCATTTATCGTAGGTATTTTATGAATTTCAGCGGCATCTTTCGCTGATAATTCCATTCCAAGCGCAATTTCGAGAGCCTTAGTCAACGTTATATTTTTTGTCTCCAATAAACGATTTTGTATACGCTCATATCGTAAACCGAATGTAAATTGGTTTCTTAACGCAGTGTCTAACTACGTACCAAATTACAGTTAATCGCTACTTTCTGCAGCGCTGTCAAGAACTGCTGGGCATTCTCCCCCTCCTGCTGCTTTCTGTGGTGAAATCAAAAAATTTTCTGCAATCTCCAATGGTGCTGGGTTGTAGTACTGCTTCATAAGGTCAACTAAATCATTGTAAGATTTTGAAGTTGCTTCATTTGGAATCTTATGCTATCAAAAGATTCAATTGTAAATACGGTGTGTACTGTAGGTGAGAAGGCTGTAACAGCCGTTGTCTCCTGTGGAGGTACCATTACATTACGGTAACGTATGGTGCATAAACGTTTAAATGCACCAAAAGTTTATGTGCACTAGGCACTTCGTACGTATTTTAAGTATTTGTATATATTTCTTCGTAAACACCGGCACTTCAATTTTTGCAGACTTCAGTTTTATTTATACGTAATTTCCACTTGCATTCGTAAACTCATGTGCAGTTCGACCTAATCCTCGTCGCCACTGTTAGGTTTGAAGGTATATTAATCAGTATACAGTCGATACGTGTGTACAGTTTGAAGCCCGGTGACGCTCTGGTCTTGCTTTCGGATCGAGCTTTGGAATATCGTTATCAGTGCTCATACACACACACATGTACGCTTCACGCAACTCCCAATATTCATGGGAAACAAACATATATATAAGTTGTGACAGGGTAAATTTTGACTTACCCGTCACTTAAATTTTGAATTCCCGCGCCAGGGGCTTGAAAATAGTTTTTTTTTTCTCTAAATCCACCGACCAAGAGAGAAAGTCACCTCGGCCAAGAGCGTTAATCAGAAACTGTAATTCATGATTATTTACCTTCCGATATTTGTATGCTTTCATGTTAAATAACATCCATCTGTCAAATTGAGTTCGACAACAACAACACCCTGGTAGTCAGAGAGCGGTCGTCGAATAAGAAGTCAACAGTACCTACTAACGCACCCTGGATAAACACTTATCACTAACCGTATTCCAAGCGTCCCACGTTCCCATGGTAACCGGCTACAACCCAAGATGGCAGGCCATGCACGCTCCGTATAACTAGCACCGTATCTGGCCGTCATCCCCACCGGTCCTTGAGTGTCATGTCAGCGAGGCGTGACGTCATAAGAGCATCAAGTTCAAGAAAGCCAAGGGTGGCTAGGTGAAGCAGAGGGTTCCTTGGGAGTAGTCAACGCACCCTGACTAAGGGATCCTCCACCAATCATGGTTTTACCATTCTACGCCGCCATCTTCCTGATCACAATACAAGATGGCGGGCCCCGAAAATTCAGTAGCGGTCTCGTCTCTCATCGTCATCTTCCACTATGCAGCGGTATATTCCTCGACTTTCGATGTGCAATCCACCATTCACGATACCAGCTAACGACTGCATGACAACCAGGGCCGAGCTGCTACGTCAGAGGTTTACCCAGGTTCTGGTACGCTGGAATAATTATATAGGTGATGCCATCTGGAGGGAGATTACGACTACTGACCGGAAATTTGACAAGAGCAGTTTCAACAGTCATTGGCTGGGCTATCAATTGGACTTCGACTTCGAAATTCGACCGCCCTGAGAAAGACTACCGAGCAACGCGCGTGGAAAACCGTAAATACGGTAACTCATGAAAGTTGTTAACTAGAATTTGGTTAGGGTTATGTCTCCATGGAATCTTTCAACTATTATAATAAGATTCAATTATCTATGAAAGGTTTCATGAGACAAAAAGTTCGAAATGCGCGAAAAGTCTCATCTAAGCTTATGCGCGCATGCGTCTGGCCGAGGTTAGGTTATTGGCACGTCCTGACATAATTATTATAAATCCACAAGCCTAGGTCCGCGTAAATTTAGTTCACTGGCCTCATGCGATGTTCCGTTCTCATATCTTATTTTTGAATTTTCCCGCCAAACTGTAGTTGGAAACTTTCCAAGATTCATAAAACCTTCTCTTGTAAAGTTTCATGAATCTTGGGATCTATGTTTAGATTAAGAGTTGTTTATGAGAAATTGTACATTATTTTTATTCAATTGCGGCAAATAGTTCATAATTTTAGCTAGTGACCATTTAGTTCTTAGTGCGCCTGCGAGGCGCGCTGTAGTTGAAACTCGGTAACACTTTGATTTCCGATGTAAGTTTTAGGATTTAGCATAGGAAATCGTGGTCTCAATTATACCTGGTAGACTTATGTTAACATTCTCGCGAATATTGTCAGGGAATATTGTCACACCTTTAGTCAACGATGAAACTTTAGTTCATAGTTCTACCGATAGTTGCGCTGACTCGAGGATTGTGAATACGCCTTCATGCGAGCCGTTGTCATCGTTATTTTGGAATTGTATGGATTGAGATCGATTGAGATAAAGTACTACTGATTGTGACTCTGGATTGAGATTATTAAAATACGGACAGATTGACTCTCCTCGAATTTGAGGCCCAGGATATCCTAGGTAACTTCTTTTATGTTTCGGCGAGCGACGCGATCGAAGGAGTGTACGGTGTGCTCACACCGCATTCCGACCCACTGCCTCGCTGGCCCTTCTTGTTGAAAGTGTTTTTCTTATTTTTATTTTATTTTATAAACAAAGTCAAATCAGTGCAAGACAGGATATCAAAATGGCTCGCTCGGCTTTCCTCGCTTATGGCCACGTGGCCATATCGCGTTTTCTCTCTTAATAGGCTTCGATCTAGGGTCCACGGGAGTTATGTGGTCGAGAATTGTCGGGTGATGATTAGTAAAATTCAAAGGCTCCTTTGTCCAATCTTCTTTCTGTGTCAATAAATCAAGCTAATAATCCTACAGATAAAATTTTGGCCGTTGTGATTTGAAGAACCACCCCTGAGGTTCCCTGTTCCTTGCTTTAGTTTCTCTTTTTCAGGTTTTCCAGGTTTTTATCTTAGGCTTCCTTGAAAATTTTGCCGGGTCGTCGATTAAAAATTTATTTCATCTCGCTATAGGGGCCTGGCTGGCGCCCAGATTTGCAGATATTTCAGATTTAGCAAATTACACCAAAATCGCATGCCAACGTATATACGTATATAGATACGTATATACGTGTGTATGCACCACGAGGCATAGCGGCCATTGATAGGTGTGGGATAAACCAACACTCGCAAAGTATACAACTAAGTTATTCATTTGCATCCTATCACCCATAAGACGTACTATTTTGTTAAACTTTACGACATAAAATTTTTTTGTCAATTCAAAATAATATTCATATTACAGCTTCCACTTTTAAATCTAGAAATATATGACCTGTACAAGCATACGCCTATACCTGTGATACAAAATGTCAATAATGTAACTAGAATTTTTGCTTACATTGTCTCTGAATCAAAATATTCGGCTATATCAAAAGATAAATTAAAACACATCAGTCTATCAGAGAATGACTTAGCTAAATGCAAACTATTTAAAAATAAGTATATTTGTGAAAATGCATATCCGGTAGAAAAAGCGAATAGCGCGAGTAAATGTGAGATTCAGTTAATAACTAAGCCTACTTTTTAAAAATTTAAAGATTGTGATATAAGATTTGAACAACTACAACACCCGTACTGTCTTAAACTTAAGACAACTAACTCGTGGATGCATTCGCTACCTCATGAAGAAGTAATTTCGTTATGTAACTTGTAAACAACAAACAACGACTTCTTACATACTAAACAACACAGGTATAATCTCGATTAAACCAAGTTGCGTGGTGAATACAGAAATTATAACTTTCACAGAAACACAAACAATCAACTACCACTAGACCTATTTTCATAGAATGGACACTACATTAGACAAACACAAAAACACATGAAAAAAAATTATTATATAGTCACAGAAGAAAGAAAGTATAATCTTTTGTAAAAATCAAATTAGGAATAGACTGTGTCACATGAAGTAGCTCTGTAAGACACATATTTATTATTTCGAAATTCCCTCTCTCTTTCTCTCTCTCTCTGTTCGTGACCATATCATCATTAATTAGAACAGCACAGGACCGCTGTCCAGTTTCATCGGGGGGAGGGAAGCGTCAACGAAAATTTTGTACCATGAACGCAGGAGCGTTGACTTTTTCTACCCCGGGGAGATGTCACGTAATGTGACTTTGAATATTTATATTTGCCTGAATCCGCTCGCAACGAGCGCGAGAACGGATGCTGCTGTCAGCAAAATTTTAAGATTAGGTTTACTACCTTGGGCCGTAGCATGGTCAAGGGATGCGCGGCAATTGCCACCGCGGAGTAAGATCTTTAACACTTACACCGGCGATTAGGCCACTCGTCTTGTCAGTCTAAATTACAATGTCATAAGGTAAAGAGCACTCAGAGAGAAAAGGGACAAATAGAACACTGTTATTGAATAAACGCCAAGTACACATGGACATGGAAGGATACTTATTTATATTATACAGTCTAAACATAACAGTATACAAGATGCAAAATTCGAAGAACCATTTATTTTTTTAAGTTTTTTTCTTTGCTTATTTTAAGATTATATAAATATCATTTTCACAGGATTCTTGACAAAATTTCACCAAATTTTTCAACATTTCAGATATTTCAAATAAAAATTGCAACAAAAAATATAATTTTCTACGAAAAACTAACTAATGGAGATATTTTTATAATTTCATTCTTCAAATCTATTCCCTAAGGCCAAAAATGCCGTAAAATTTGTGAAATGACCAACTATTTACAAGAACTTTTTAAATAAAAAGCAATGTTTATCATATTCAAATTCATCAGCTATTAAAATACTAAAAAGAATGACCTTAAAAAATTGTTTTGTCCTTTTAAAATCATGAGATCATTCTTTATAAAATAAATTTTGTTAAATTTATTTTACAATTATTTACAATTATTTCAAAATTAAAATTAAATTGTAGGAACTAAATTTTGTAATGTTGAGAGAAATATTTTTAGACATTAAAGGTTTTGTAAAGTTTTTATATATTAAGAACGCATATAAGGTCAAGTGAATAACTTTTTGGCAGTAAAAATGTTGATCAATTTAATAAATTAAAAATAATTATCATTTATTATTATTTTGACTTGACAATATTCAAAATCAATTGAAAAGTAAACCATAAATAATGAAAAGTGAAACTGTAGAATCGGTTAGTCTAAAACATTCCATAAGAATTCCTGAAAAACATAATCATTAAATATCTGAAGGCTTCATTACATGTATTTGATGTCTTTTTTTAAGGTGTCAATTTTTGAAAACAAAAATCAACTCAAACCTTCTAATAGCCGATGAAACCGAATCATGAAATCGTGCCTCGTGCTCGTGCATTTTCGGCTTTACACGAGGCTGGCCGACGCATCGCGTAACAGAGCCGACTCCCCGATACGCTACATTTGCATGTATTTCTCCCAGATGGGAAATGGTGGGGGCCGAAAAATCTCACGTTCTGGAGACTCCGATTTGTGCATCGAACAGGGAGGTATTATACCTGGCCCTCTGCGACGCGCCGGCGTACTCGATGATGGCGTACTGGTGACTAAAAGAAAGATGTGGAAAATAAAAGGTATTGAGATTGTAGAATGGGCAAAATATTTTATGGATTTACTAGAAGAGGTAGAGATAAAAGTGAGGAAAGGAGGAAAATATGGTAGAGGAAGAGATGAGGAAGAGGCAAAGGGGAGGAGGTTGAAGATTATAGGGGTGTGACGATGATACAAACTCTGTATAAAGTATATGTAACTGTTTTATCGGAGAGATGAAAGAAAGAAGTTGAGGAAAAAGGATAGAGCCACCGAATTAGACAGGGTTCTGAAAAGGAATGGGAGTGATGGGCAACATATATGTGCTGAATTATCTATTAAGGGAAGGGACAGAGAAAGACAATCAATGGAAATATGGTGAATGGTTGAGAAATCAAAATATAATAAATAGTATAAGATGATAAAGAAGGAAGGAGTACCAAAGTATTAAGAAACGGGATGGAGAGAGAGAGAGAGAGAGAAGATGGACCAGAATAGCAAAAATAAGTTTCGGGAGTACCGGAAAATCGGTGCATTTTGGAGGGGGAAGGGGGTAACCTGACGTGAATTTTTCAAATCTTACTCCAGATTTGTGATCAGCCGGGAACTCGATATCTCAGCTCGGCCTGTGATATACAGTTTGTATACAGTTGATGCATGATACAAGAAACAAATTTGGGTACTTTTGAAGGGCGATTCAGTACCTCAAATCCCGACCGTCTAAAGGTTAATTGTCATATGTATCAACTGTTCCTTATAGGGCTGTCTAACTCTAGGATCTTTTCATGAATAAATACTAATACAAATACTTCCAACTGTTTCATAGGTGGTGGGATACCCTGTATATATATATATTGCATAGAATTGCGCAAAAAACTTGAGCGTAACATTACTCGGTCTTTAATTATATCAACAAATGCATCGTTTATATATTCCATAAGTACGCGTCTCTTGTCTGACGTCACCTCTTTGATATTGTAAATAACAATGTCTTTAGCGCTTCACACTTTGTTATTGGCTGACAAAAAAATTGTTGACGTTATATATATAATTGTCCATCATTCATCCTCCTTTTGCATATCCACTGTGTATATGGACGTCATACTATGGTGCACCATGCAGCTTGAAATGTTACTTCAAAAACGGAAAAAAATCCCTCAATGCTTACTGATTTGTATTCGTGCAATCAAAATGAATATAATGTATTTTAGTAATAATACATGCTATGTATTATTTTTATTCATGAAAGAAAAAAATTGTTCATTATTACCTGCAAGTGTCTTGGCAATCGAAAGAGTCTGGAGCTGAATTGCTTCTAACATGCCTGTGAAATTTGTTCGTTTCGGTCTTGGGCTCTGTAAATAGGGAAGATTCATTGTTTGCCTTGTACGGAATTGCAAGATTATCTGAATGGGCATAATTAAACATGGAGCTGCTTAGTTTTCTTTCACGAAACGGGTTCTGAAAAATTGGAAATACATTTGTAGATTAGTTGGCTACTTCCTGTCATTGATTTCGGTAAAATGAATTTCGACTTTTACTCGTGTGAAATGAATCAGCCTAGTATATATGTATATTTTGTAAAGATATTCTATAATGATTGACGTAATAGCATTTCTTCGTTTACAGTATTTATCGATCGTCATAGAATGCAGTGTTTGCAAAAAATTCGTAATTTCATATTGTGCTAGTGTCGCGAAAAAACTGAAAGGCGGCACATCGGGAACTGCTGGTTAAGAATTATTTTTTTGAATTCTTACCTAGTAGGGTGACTCGAAAAAACAAAATTTTTGCAATCGGATATGGATCTATGTAAAAAAGTAGCTTGTTAGAACCCTGAAAACATATCATGAATTTGGATTCGATCGATACATTTTTCGTAATTTTGATATTTTCGAGGATGTCACTTTCTTACATTTCTGGGGGCCTTAAATGACTCTCTTATTCTTTAAAGATTTTTATTCTCAGCCCCATCAGAGATTATTATATTTTAGTAGACCCCTGTTTTCAAAAAAAAATTTTAAAACCTACAGAAATGAAGACAGGATTTTTCAGGTACTATTAAAAATGCTTCTATTGTTAACAATTCGTTATAAAAAAAATTGGTTAGTCTAGGAAGTCATAAGTGTAAAAGTATCAAATATTTGTATTCATTATTTTTATTATTATTATATTTTCATTACCCTCAAATGTTAAAAATAATATTTGAAGTCAGCTGTAAAAGAGTAATTAAAAATAAATCAAAAACTCAGTTTTTGAAAAATTCACTGTATTTACACTTACGATCTCCTAGACTAGACAAATTTTTTCTACCGTATTCTTACCAGTAGAAACGTCCTAGATACCTGAGAATTGTCTTTACATTTCTGTAGGTTTTAAAATTATTTTTTGAAAACAGGGTATACTAAACATTAAAAACATTAGATACTGTACGAATTTTCAGGGAAGCGTCACTAAATCATTATTCAGAAACCGTTTATAAATTTTCCTGAACAGGAACGGAAATTTCAGCAACGGTAACTGTATAAAGCTGTCGTCACATGTTTCAGAATATTCTGTTACAATTGATTAATTTTCAGTTACTGTCTCTAAAAATTGTAAGGGATTAAAAATTTCTTTCGTTTTATGAATTTTATTATAAAATATGTGATCTATATTAGTCATGACAATATGGATAGTAAAAAATATGAGTGAAGTTAATACAAACTTCTTCTTACTTATCTATGCTACAATAGTACGTAAAATATGCTTATTGCATAAAATATATAATCAAAGCCCATCTTTTATCATGATAAGTTTTTTTTACACATTTGATTCATTGAGTATATTATATAATCTAGATACATACGTACTCATTCACATATAAACTTGGCTCATATATAGTCTTAATATAATTTATGTTGTTAAAAGAAATATAACTGCAAATTCATATTAGAGTTACGTACAAAATTTATACTAAATGATATTTTATTTTTCACACATATAATGCACTGACGAATAATATATAATTATAAAAAAGGTTTAACAACTACCGCAGGGTCCCATTGGGAGCAACTGCAATCTATAAATGACATCAGCTCCCAGTAGAGCCGCGGTAAACCACACTTATGGCCACGTCTCACGACCGTGAGATCGGTGGCATGATTGAATTACGACGACAGGCCGGAGAAACCCTCGTGTTTCTTGAGGACATGAAGCGACCCAAGGATGACATCTTTCCGCATCCATCTCGAAAGTGCAATGGCATATTTTCGGCACGAGGGTATCGCTTTAAGATTACGAACCAGTGATAGTTTCGCACCTCCGAGAGCACCAATCACAAGGACAATTGCTTTAACCGAACAGTGATGTTGTAGTCGGCCGGAGCCGAGAATTTGATTACGAATATGGTTCGTTTCTAGAAATTTCGAAAAACAATGTATGGTCTCGAGTGTGTAACGGGGACTGCTATCCGAAAATCGTAGTTCCAGAAAATGTGGCACTTCTCGTTTTCGACAATTGAATCTATCTCCCGTAGGTCGCGGCCAACAACGGAAGAGCGACAAAGATGGCAAGAAAGCACTCTCAGGGCCGCATTATGTCTGCATATATACGTTGTTTCCGCATGGGTGGGACACCCAGATAGTATGTGTTCTTGGTACTCTACGTGTGCATAACACGCTCTGCACCTATCGCTGGGAACTTCTTGACATAAAATGCGGTCATGGTATACTAAGGTAGAAATCACACAGGCCTGGCATGCGAAAATAAAAACTTCTGTATCTGAATTAAGCCCTGATGATCTGAGAATAGCAAAAGTTTGCTTCTTCGAGTAGGACTGTTTTTCTACATTCCTGTGAAAATTTTCGTGCATTTTCTTGTCGAGTAGCTGTTGGTGGAATTTTTCAACTTCTGCTTTCTTCACTTCGGCTTTCAGAAGTGAAGCATCTACATGGAGTTATGCACTTTCCTCACTTCTGATATTAAAATTCAGGCCAAGGGTATCAGCCGCCGGCATCGCGGCTTTGTAAAGGAACGCTCCTTTGCCAATCATCTCGTGATTCCTGACCATTTTCAGGAGAGGATCTTTTCCATTTGCAACGATATAAGAATTCGGTTATGAAGACATTGGAGATTCAGAAGTCCGCGTCCGCTTCGACGCCACAGAGGTATCCAGAAGAATTTCGTAGTGCGAGAGATAGAGGCAGAACTGTGATGCAAAAAAGCAAAGGGCTCATGGTATCGCCCTGAAAGACGCCCCTCTGGAAGGCAACGTTGTTTTCAGTCACACGATAATTTACAGATGAGATAGTAAATCTAGTTTTCAAAAGGAGCTATTGGCCTGTAATTCTCTGGGTTGGGCAAGTTGCCTTTTTCGGTAGGAGTATAGTGCGTCCTAGTACCAGCCACTGCGGAATGGGCGTTTTCGACTTTAAATATGAGCTGAATATGCGGGCGAAATTTTGGTGTGTAGAAGTAAACTTCTTCCACCAGAATTTCTTGATACCCTCTAGTACTGCAGCGGAAAAGTTCTTTGTGCCTCCAAGTGCCTTTTTCACCTCTTCGGCAGTGATTGATGGACATTCCTCCTCAGATGTTATGAGGTCGCAAAACTCCTTCAAGCGGATGATATTACCAGTATCTTCTTTCAACTCCAGTCATTTTTGGGATCTTGTATACCTCTCTCCAAAAAGTCTCTACCTCGTTGGGCTTGGGTGGATTTTTGACAGAAACAGGGGGATCACTGAAGAGGCGAGATGGGTCAGCGATAAACTGTTGATTCTTCCTGATCCATCTCTCCCTCCTCTGTATTCTCTTCCTTGGATCAGATAACACCCATATTTTGTCAAGAATGTGCTGCTTGATTGTCAGAAGCTGTGACTTGTTCAGTGTATGATTGACGATCCTTAATCCTTGAACGAACTTTCGAACCCTTTCCTTTAACGGCCTACCAGATGCTATGTAGTCAATCATACGCTGAATACGGGACGTATTATGTCTTGCCCATCAAATATTCTTGTTCAGTCAATACAAGCGTCTTTTTGTCTTTTGATCCATCGTCCTGAAACCGCTATCATCTCCCAGAAAGTGTGTTCTTTCCGCGGTTGATCTTAATGTCACTTCCTCATCTTCGTCTAATTGACAAAAAACATTCTATCATCTTTATGTGGGTCTAACAATTTTCGAGGCCGAAAGTTTTTGTTCCTATTAATATAATTTAGGATTTTTTCTCGCAAACGATGCAAGTTTGGAAAATAGCAGAGTGCTATTTTCGTCAAATTTTTTTAAACGTTCAAAATTTCAACTCAAATTTTTTTCGTACCTGTCATTTTTTGCGATAAAAATGAGAAAATTCGATTTGACGAAACAAAAACTTTGTTTAAGAACCTGTGCAATTCTAATTAATTTTCACAATCTCGTCATAATGTGAAAAATGGCCATTCTCATTAATTACGTACGGGTCCCGAGGGGTAGGTTTTCTTTTTGGAATCTCTACATGACCTTACCTCGGGGAAGGGGGGGGGGGGGCTTAAACAATTCTTACGTGTTTTAGTTTTTCTTATGATATGTAACTATTCAACGCTAGTCTTTCTACGCAAAAGGATGGCTACATTGTTTGAACAGGATGAAGCTCTTCTTCAGGCGACAATGAAAGCATGTGAAGGCAAAGATCTCTATATGTTGTATTTGGGTGGCGTGTATAATCAAATGGAATTTGTGAATAGAAAATACATGGAGTGAATCTTCCATTTAAGGTTCATCGTTTACAAAATAGTATATTGTGTTACGACGCAGAAAACCCCGTCTTTAACGTTCGAGGCCGATGTTTGTAGTACGAGGCGTCCATGCGCACGCCGAAGGCGCGCCCATAGCCGAGTACTACAGCCAGCAAGCGAGGACTTCAACGGTTTGCTGCGGAGTAACACACGATATTTTATGCAAAAACGGAATGGTTTTTGTATCCGAGTGTGTGTTGTGGGTGAAACTGTAATGGGTGGGGGAGCCGTGTTCCGGGGTAAGTTATATTCCTTATCTAGAGTTGAAAATTCATGTTCTTTGTTCAAATTTTTCTAAGCTGGGAATTTAATTATACAATTTTTGGTTGGAAATTTATCGTTTTAACTTGCAAATTCATGTATCTTGTTGGAAATTCGTCTTTTTTATCGAAAATTAATCTTGTTGGTTGAAAATCCATCTTTTTGATTGAATATTCAACTACTGCAGTTATAGATTCATCATTTTAATTGAAAATTTATTTATTTTTAATTTGAAACTAAAAGTTTAACTATTTCATTCTGGGTTGGAAATTGATCTTTTTTGAATGAAAATTCATCTATTTGATTAAAAATTGATATCTCTCATTTAAAAATGAAAGTATTTGTATAAAAATGTATATACTTTGTGGAAAATTTTGTCTTTTTTTGTCGTTTTTATCGGTTGACAAAAGACTCGCGGGCTTTCGTGCAATCTGACTCACGTGTTGCTGCGTGTTGCCGACCGGCATGCGCTGTAGTCTGTACAACTGTATTGTACAGTCTACAAATATCAGTCATATGTACCGCGCATGCGTCAAAAGAGAGAACTTCGCGTCCCCCAACCAGGCAGAGAATGATATGAAAACCGTCCGGTTTTGCATAAAAATCATTGTTGGAGCCGAAACTCAAAAAGGTGGAAGCTTGACTTTAGCAGTGAAACTAGCTGCAAGTCATTCACGTGCCAAAATATCCCACATGGAAAAAAAGTTCATTTAACTTTTTTGAATTGTTTCAAGAGTCGGGGATGAGAGCGAATCTTGAACAGATTTTCTATATTCTGTATAACTTTCATGATTTAATGCAGAACAAAACTGGATTAACACTACAAGAGTTCTTTAAACTTTATATTGAACTCCGATTTAAAAAAGTTCAAAAAAAAAAAAAATGTATTTAGTGAAATTCATCGAAAAATGTTGAAGACTTTCGTAGAAATCACAATCGAGGTATTAAAAGTTTGTAATCACATCATTATAAGGTTTAAATACCTCAACTTAGTCAAATGTATAGAAAAGTTCTTGCAAAAATGTTTAAAAATCTCATAGAAATTCGATTAGAGGTATTGAATGTTTGTGAACTACTTCAATATAAGATCTATAGACCTCAGTTCCATAAAATGTAGCTGCGCAGTAGCTACTGTGCGCATGCAAATACATTTTCTGCATCCCCCCGGCCAATGTGTAACAGATAACGCCGGTTAGTGAATGATAATTTATAAGTGAATATAACTTATTTAAATTTATATAACTGATATAAAATTCATCTATATAGCTATCTAACTTCTTATTAATCTTGAATCTACTAGAACTGATAACCAAGAAATAATTGGCGATAAAACAATTTTTCGAGATTTCAAATTTCCAAAATTATAAATATTTTGAAGTGATAAAGATCTCGAAATTTGCAATTCTCTAATTTTAAAACTTAATTTTCGAAAATTTATAATCTTGAAATTTCCGACCTTATAAATATAAAACTCCGGAAACTTAAAATTCCCGAAATTATGAAACTAGAATGTTCAATTCATCCATATTCTATCAAAACAGCCAATTTATTTTAGAAAGTATTCATTAATCAGAAAGGAAGAAATTCTGAACCCGTACATGAATAAATTTTAAAAGCAAGTAAAAATTGTAATGAAAAGTGTCACAAAAATTTGTCACGCGACCCTGCGCAGCTGTAGCTTGTATTTCAGATTTTTTTTTATACTCCGAGTTAAGTTAGCTGCGTGGTTTTGTTAGGAGTTGCGAATGCGTAGGTAGGGGGTCCGAACCCACAGCGATAATTAAGAATTTTATTAGCGTGCGATTATTAATATAGTGATTGTTTGCCACGTTGCATTGGGCTAACTCCCCAATGCAACGAATTCTGCGGTTACGTCACCAGTATCGCGCAGCGCCACCCACCATAGGCCTCTCTCGGATGGAGGCCATGGTTCAGTTGGGAGTGGCTATAGGACCGAACCGAGGCGACGACCAAGCAATAGCCCGGACAAACGCGAAAACATCGATTTAAGTGGTTGGACCAACTCAGGAGGGACATTCTTACCTGTTGGCAAAGAAGCTCATCGGCGCGAAGAGGATTCATGCAGATGCTATATGACCGTTGGGTCAATATGCACCCGAAATATGCTCATAAAATGCCTCAGTATTTAAGAGATCAGGTATCCTTTTTGCGCAAAAACGGATAGGAAGCTCTTTTTCGGCAAGAAGAAGAGCAACATCCTACAGCGAACGTACCACCCGATCCAAAAAGACCACCTTTGCCGATAGCCGATAATGCCAACATGAGAAGTAGGAGATCTATCCACCAAAAAGTCTTTCTGAGGATGGACAAATTATCTGAAGCTAATAATGCTCTTCCCGATTTGCTCCCCGAAGATGTTAATCTCTGGAATCTGAACTCCTTGAGTGTCTGGAGGTGCATTCAAGAATAGTGAGATGCATAAAAGATCTTGTGCTCTTGTAGCGGACAAGATTTGTCATAACATCTGACAAAAGACAAGTGACTACCAGCTATATCACATATAAGAGAGGGGTCTTCCAAGGAGACTCTCTAAGTCCGATACTTTTCTGCATCTCCCTCTTGCGTCTATTTATTGTCCTCCGAGGCAATAGCTCTGGATACCTATGTGGCCCGCCGAACAGAAGAGAATATAAGGTCAACCACCTTTTATATATGGACGACCTTAAACTCTTTGCTTCCTCGAAAGAGGATCTTAACATCCTTATGGAGGCGGTGAATAGGTACCCTGAAGCGATTGGCATAATCTTTGGACTGGACAAGTATGCCTGCGTCCAGCTACATCAAGGACGACTAAAAACTACACCATCGAGTGACGATCGGGATGTTCAACTCATAGGCGGAAATACCATTCAAAATCTTGGTAGGGGAGACACATATACATATCTTGGAATACCGTAAGCGGAAACACAAGATGTGCGTGTGTTAAAAACGGCCCTTGTAAAAAGGTATCACCAAATTCTAGAAAAATTTGGGCTTACGAATTATCTGGAAAGAATAATATCCAGGCGAGCAATATGCTGGCCGCTCCTATAATGCTCTACACAATTGGCGCAGTAAAATCGAACGTCGATGAGTTGAAGCAACTTGACCGAAGCACACGCAAGATGATGACAATCCATCGAAGTCATCATCCTAGATCTTCGGTACCTCGAATATACCTACCTCGAGATAAAGGGGGTAGAGGCTTGCTAAGTTTGGAGTGTCTTCATCGAAGAACGGTTCTGGCTACAGCCTGCTCAGTTATAAATAGTGCAGATTCTCTTATGCGACTCGTACATCAACATGAAGCAATCAATGTTGCGGCGTTTCTATACCGTGGCGCAGATAGGGCCGCAGAGGAGCTTTGCCTCCCATTTGACTCCAGCGACACTGCGCATGGCCTTGCATCACTAACACCTTCGGTACTCAAAAGTCATGTACAGGAAGCAGAACATACGCTTCTACTAAGAGAACATGTTAACGAGCCCCTTCATGGTAAATTCTACGGCATCATACGCAGAGAAGAGCTCTCGATGGGTCTGTCAAACATGTTTCTCAAGTCTGCTGAATTGAGATCGGAGACTGCGGGATTTTTTTTGCCTGTCAAGATGGCGTTATAGACACCTTAGTTTACCGCGAGCGCATAATGAATATACCTGTAGGCGATACTAACTGCCGAGCGTGTGAGCAAGAGCCAGAAACACTTGGGCATGTTCTCAGTGGATGCTCAAAGTGTGCACGCTACGGGTACATCGAGAGACACAATGCAGCTCTAAAAGTGTTATATTGCCATCTTAGGCACTTCTATGGTGTTGATCTATTGCCCGTCTTGCCATACGCCCAAGGGGAACTCGAGTCGGTTGTGGAGAATGATTAGTGTAAGATCTACTGGAATTTCTCATTCCTCACCACTCAACGTATCAGTGCTACGAAGCCTGGTATTGTCCTCCAAGATCTGAAGACCAAGATCATTTACGTGATTGAATTTTCGGAACCAGCCGATGGCAATATCACGGCAAAGGAGGAAGAAAAACGGGCAAAATATCAAGCACTTCTTCGCGAGCTGAGTAGGCTGTACCAAGACTACAAAGTCCATCTTGTAGTTCTCATAATCGGCTGTCTTGGAGGTATAAAAGCATCATTTCTTAGCCAACTCAACAAGATTCCGGTTTGCCAGCGTCAGGCTCATTCCATCGCAAACCGGATGCAAAAGGCTGTTCTTCTAGGATCACTTCACCTGGTCCGTCAACACTTTTCCTCATAACATTCTACGAAGATTGGTAGCTCTAAAAAATGTATCTAGAGGTGAAACCTTCATCTCCAACTGTCCCGTCTGCCGCGTAAGGTCATCCGCGGCTAGAGACCTGACTCCAAGGAACAGTGTTGAACGATGTTCTGTCGCGTAAATTTCCCTCTCTTGCTTACCTTCTAGGACAAAAGGAGCAGAATTGGATGACGTAAACGTTCCAGTAGAGTCGGGATTGGTTGCTTTAAGGAAGCATGATCGTAGCTTCCGGAGCCTACAACTTCTTTCATAAAAAAAAAGAATAAAGATGTATCCAGAAACGGAAGGATTCGTTGTTGCGATGCAGGACAGGGTTGTCAGCTCCAGAAATTATTGCAAGCACGTGCTACATCAAGACGTGGTTGACCGGTGCCGATTATGTGGAGATACCAACGAATCCATCGAGCATATTATTGATGGTTGTCGCTTAATGGCTCAAAGAGAATATACGCACAGGCATAATGATATGGCAAAAATTATACATCAACAGCTTTCTCTAAACCTAGGGTTCTTAACAGAATTGATGCCTTTCTCTAGATACATTTCAATGCCCGTTTTAGAAAACGAGGATTACATCTTCTATGGGATGTTACTATACAGATGGATCATTACATCCGAGCCAATCGACCGCACATCGTAATGCGAGAAAAAAAGGTGGAAGAGTCTACATCATCGACATTGCTTGTCTACTTACCCGAAACTTGCAGGCAACCTACACAACCAATATCCACAAGCAAAGACAATATGGAGGAATTTGACACATGCATCTATTCATCCTATTGTGATTTCGGCTACATGCAATGTGCACGCAAGATGCACTGAACATCTTGAACTTTTAGGAGTCAGTAGGGTACTGGCAGCAGCTCAGGAGGCAGTTTTATTAAACACATGTCGCATTTTAAAAAAAACTTTCTGGACCATCAGGAAGCAAGCGACTTAAAACCTATAAAGTGATATATGGTAGCTCTAAGAAAGCATCCAGAGGCGACTGTCGTCACCTTCAACATTCACAGCCGCTGTGTGAGCATAACAGTGGTACAAGACGAACTGCAAACTACACCATGCTCCTAATTTTGTACCTACAAGATCATTGCAAATGGGTTCATCCATCGTATTGAATAAAATAATTATATCATCATCTCATCAGTCACTTGACTTAGTCCGTGGTTATGATGGAAAATCGGGTTCTTCTTAACCCGAGAACAAGTTTGAAAAAAAAAGATCATCGAGAGACACAATGCGGCTCCAAAAGTGTTATATTACCATCTTAGGCACTTCTATGGTGTTGATCTCTTGCCCGTCTTTCCATACGCCCAGGGGGAACTCGAGTCCGTTGTGGAGAATGATCAGTGTAAGATCTACTGGAATTTGTCATTCTACACTACTCAACGTATCAGTGCTACGAAGCCTGATATTGTCCTCCAAAATCTGAAGACCAAGATCATTTACTTGATTGAATTCTCGGCACCAGCCGATGGTAATATCACGACAAAGGAGGAAGAAAAACGGGTTAAATATCAAGCACTTCTTTTCGAGCTTAGCAGGCTGTACCAAGACTACAAAGACCATCTTGTAGTTCTCATAATCGGCTGTCTTGGAGGTATGAAAGCTTCATTTCTTAGCCAACTCAACAAGATTCCGTCTTGCCAGCGTCAGGCTCATTCCATCGCAAACCGGATGCAAAAGGCGGTTTTTCTGGGATCACTTCATCTGGTCCGTCAACACTGTTCCTCATAACATTCTACAAAGATTGGTAGTTCTAAAAAAGTATCCAGAGGTGAAAACTTCATCTCCAACTGTCCCGTCTGCCGCGTAAGGTCATCCGCGGCTAGAGTCCTGACTCCAAGGAACAGTGTTGAGCGATGTTCTCTTGCGTAAATTTCCCGCTCTTGCTTACCTTCTAGGACAGAAGGAGCAGAAGTGGATGACGTAAACGTTTCACTTGCGTCGGGATTGGTTGCTTTAAGGAACCATGATCGTAGCTTCCGGAGCCTACAACTTCTCGTAATAATAATAATTAATTTTTTGAAGCGAAAAATCGGTCATCAGTTTATAGAACTGTTTTGTAGAGTTTCTAGAACTATTCTACGTTTTTCGCATCCTGCCTTCTAAGAGAGATTACGTCACCTCATTCTTTACATTTCATAGCATTTTGTAACACATTTTGTGGAATAGTTTAATGCAATGCAAAACCAAGAAAATTTTAATTCAAAAGATTTTTTTTTGCGTGTGTGCAAACTATTATACGTGTTTAATCGAACCGCGAAAGAAATCACTCGGTTCTTTTTTCATTAGTGAGGCTGTTTTGGATTTAAATATGTGACGTGTTTTTGTTGCAAGCAGATGATGTCAAATTACCTAGGCCTGCAGAGTAAACATTGGAAATTACCCTCATAACGTCGGTAAACTCAGAAGCATACCAGAGATGTCAGGGTAAAGATTACCCACTTGGGTTAATTTTTGTTGCAGGTAATCTTTACCATAAAATCCAGGTGAAAATTACATTTGGTATTCTCTGTGTGATGAAGCCAGACTTTTTTCATTATCTCGTTGAGAGGATACTGTTCTAATCTTTTCTGTAAAATTTGTATACTCTAAAGATTTATTTTCACGAAATCTTCCATAAGTTGAGTAATAATTTTCCAGATGAGCATCGCTTATAAAAGATGCATTAGGCACCTTTTTGAACAATAGTTACAGTAAGCTACTTGATTTCGGATAATTTTAGTGTCGCCTAAATTAATTTTTTGCTTATCGAAACTTATTGACGGTAACAATTGGTTTCAAATTATCGCTTAAGGCCTGCTCAGCTATTTGTTTACCTATCTTTATTAGTCTATGATTTCGAAGAACTGATTCATTTGCTTTAGCAAATTGATGTGAAAGACCTTTTTGTTTATGAAGAGTTTCATTTTTGAAAGACATAGTGATACAGCTGTGTCTGAAATGCCACTGTCTGTATTCAATAAGTATCATTTGTTTCGTTGCAGTCTTAAACTGAATGTTTTGTAAATATCTCTTCTCTTTCATATCATCCAAATGGGTCTACCTGGTGAAAATCTAACTGTAAAACGCATGAAGACCTGGAAAAAATATGCAATACGGTTAAAAAAACTTAAAAATCAGCTTAGATTTCTTTCAAGATGTAAGAATAAAGGTTATATTCCTGCACACTTTTTAAATCAAGGTTATAAACATTTTCAATTTAACAATTTAGAAATTAAAAAAGATTTGAGCAAAATAATTTTAAAAAGTCACGTCACCGTTTCAAATCTTAGCATCAAAGATATTATTTGCAACATTATTAGTGTACAAAAGGATTTTATTCTGCTTGAAACTTCAATTACAAACTTAATAGAACAAAAATTTCCGAGTGAATGTAACTTATTCTTTAACTTTCAACTCCAAAGATTCGCTGATCTTGGTAAGGTACTTATCTCTGTTTCTATAAAAGAAACTAAACTGGCTAAGATTTCAGTAGTATGGTCAACGAAATAAGGTCATTAATACTTCATGGATATTGAACAGGATGAAAACTAGGTTACCGAATGACTTTGAATATTATCTCAGCTTGGAAAAAAAATTTTGTTTACCATATGGAAACAAGAACTCTTTTGTAAAGGATACTTTATGTATTACTGAAGTTAAAATATATATTATTAATGAAAACAAAAGGGATGAGTTTAGATCTGAACTAGCTTTTAATTTACAACGTATCTTACAAATGAAAAGCGGAGTAATTTTAGATCTCATTTTACACAATTAGCTATCGAAAAAAAAGAATTCTTGTCCAAACACAAAAACATTATAGTCACCACAGTAGACACGGAAAATTTTACCGTTCTTATGAATCACACAGAATATACTAATAAGTCTTTGGTTGTTTTAAATGACTCATCTACTTATCAATATTATTTAATAGAGATCCTTCCAGACAAATACGAATTGAACTCAAAAATTAGTAGATGAGCTATTTCTTCGTGATTTTATAAATCATATCATATGCTATATTGGCGAAACCAAACGGTATATAGCTGTAAGATTGAGGAACGCATGAGAGATTGTGATAACAACAGGACCAACACTGCTCTTGCAAAACATGCAACTCTAAGCAAACATTCCTTTGATTTTGATATTGTCACTGTTCTTGCTGAAGAAGCATATTAATTAAAACGTATGTTTATGGAAATGTTTTACATCGTTAAAAATACAAATAATATTAATTTCAGAACAGACATTGGCAATATGAGCATCACTTATAATAGCCTCATTCATGCTACCCAATGATATGACTCTCTTTTCTACCGCCTATACATCACCTGTGTTTCTTGCCGTAACCATTCCGTCTGATGGACTGCATGAAAATACTCGTGTTTATGTATGTCTATAAAAACTTCAAATTTACAACTAATTCTGTCCAGCAGACGGAGTCGAAATTCTTAATTTATACAAGCTTTTTACATATTCTTACACTTAAACGATAAGCAGGTAAAAACTACATAATTTTTCATGTTATTATTTTGTATTTTCACGTCACCTCACTGCCATTAAATTTTGCTCCAGTATGTAATACTTTATTTTATTCTGTTTTTCTTGCATAATTTTTAAAACTCTTCGCATACACTTTATTTTTCTTACGTCTTTATGTTTACAAGTTACTTTTGTCACACAAGTTTGCCTATTGTCAGGATCAGGACTTAAATGCCAGTCAAAAAACTTAAAGTGATGCTACCGAAAAGACCGTTAACTGATTTTGATTTGCTTACATTTGCATGAACTTTAAATATTTCAAATGGATTCTCAATGAGTGGTGCCCATGAATCGGTTATTGTCAATCTAGACAATAAAGATGGAGTTGGTAATCATTCGGTTGCATATAAATAGGTGGGAGACGAAGCTAGTCATTTTGATAACTTCGGTTTAAAATCATTTGAAATATGTATGTAATTAATTAAACTCTGGAAGTATGTACAATGTATATTAAGCTTAGTATTAACCCTTGCTTGCCACACCTCCGCGGAGTAACACCCTTGCCACACTGGGGTGTCGGCCACCCCAGCCATATAAGCTGTAATAAAATATTAACTATAAGATATTTTTCTTTGAAAATTGGCATAGAGCTTCCCGAAAGCTTACTTTAAAATTGAATATAGGTTATGCAGCCAAAAATTAAACTTAAGTGCACTAAAAAATGTGAAGAAGCAAAAAAAAAAGAAGAAATCACAATTTTTACGAAAAAATGCATATTTTTTTTTTATTTTTCAACATTAAGGGCTAAAATTTCAACTGAGTCTTCTACTGATGTGTCACTATAAGAAAATAAAGATTGGTTCACAGGATCTTTCAAAAAAGGTATTTATTCTGAGGAATGAAGGACGAAATTTGACGTAAAAATGAATTATGCATTTTTATCAAAAAATTATATTTTATTTATGAAAAAACCCGTGTAGGAATGGTAACCGGGATCCGACCGGGAGCCGGCCGGATAGCCCCAGTTTAAACCGGGAGCCGGCCGGGGATACTGGCCGGGATCCGGCCAAAAACGTCACGGTAATCTGGTCGGATCCCGGCTTTCATACCGGCCGGGATCCGGTCGGGTAACCCGGCCACAGACCGGTTAAAAATTTTTGCTTCAGGCGAGAAATCGGTAACTTGAAATGTCTTTTAAGGCTCATCGTAACGAATACGGTGAACTTTAAATGTGAAATCAAGTTATAAAATTCTCTCGATGAAATTAGAGAAGAGTTTCAACCACTGATGCTAGAATCTCCTAGCCATTGTTTTATTGTGGAAACCACGTGGTGATCTGAGGTTAGGAAGTAGGAAATGGAAAAATGAATACACAACACTATACTTTAATATAAAATAATAATTATTCGCGCATCAAGTGGGGGTTTCAAACTGATTACTGAAATAAGGTTGATTTTCATACCCGGTTTTATTTGTTAACTTCGCGGAGACGAAGCAACATGAATGCAACTTGCATTCTCGTTCGAGGTGAAAAACTGAAACTTGCAAGTGTCTACGCCGACGCCAGGCGCAGAAGGCAGTAGGCATGGCGGTAAATTTGAAAGTGTACAGAGTAAAAATTTTCTGAAAACAGAGAAAATTGTAAAAATTGTAACAATTCTGCTAATACATATTGCAGAATCGATACCAGTTTTAATTAATAAGCTAAAACATTGGGAAGACATAAATGTTTTGTTTTTTTCAAGAATTTGAAAAAGCTAAATTTCTTTTTCTGGGATCCGACCAGAAACCTTGTTGTAGTAGGGCCAACCCGGGCAATTTCTGCACGGGCACTTTCTCTCTGGCTTACTATACACTGTTAGAAAAATCTGTACTAGATTTAGTATACATGTAATGGAAGCAAGAATGCACAACATGAAATTAAATTTAGTATAACAGCATACAGTATATTTAGTATACGCATATACTAAATTCAGTATACGCGTTCCGTTTCGCGTGGGTTCCGTCTTCATCATCTGTAAACATATCAGATGAAAAATCAAATTAAAGAACAAAGATTTTAATTTTCAAATAATCATATCGTTAAGTTAAATTTACGATAATAAATTAAACATACCTTTTAAAGAGAAGACTTCGCAGATCCTCGCAGAAAGAAGCCGAAACTTTTAGCATTACAAAGAACTCAAACAAATGCAGCGGCATACGTGCCTGCTATCGGCCCCGTTGCCCGAGCATTTTAAATTAAATCGCTTAAATCAAAACGCGCTTGCACAGCTGATTATAGTTAATACGCATATGAATTTTAGTATACTAAAATTACATAGTGTAATGAATTTAGTAAACATATAGAAAATTTAATATGCCCGTGTGTATACCCA
>CAKNWT010325100.1:453-13668 GCA_932066315.1 Andricus coriarius | reverse complement strand
GAAACTACCCTAAGCCATGTTCCATTCTTTTGTCGATTTACGACCTTTCAGTGGCACGATCCACGTGAAAAAATTCTACAGAAATCGTTCTACGGAAATTCCATGTGGAAATTCCACACGGAAATTTGATACGGAAATTCTACGAACACTTCTGCAAACTAATTTTAAAGTTAGTTTGATTTCCGGTTATGGGCTGCGCTCTCGGAAATCACACTCCGGATATCACACCCTTGCACTGGGTGAGCGAACAACATCTTCTTCAAGAAAATTATGTTACCCAAGTTAAAACCTTGCACCAACTGTGGGTTCCTCGAGAACACGAGAGTGATCCGATTTCCCAGGTGTGAAAAAAAACATCTTTTTCAGAGAATTCTGGTTTTTACAGTATCTTAGGGTGCTCAGAGTGGGTTCCTTGAGGAAATGTGATCCAGCCAATGCCCCAGGTGTGAAAAGTACATTTTTTTTGGGGAAGTCTGGTTTCTACAGTACTTCTGGGTGTTTGGAATGGGTTCCTGGAGGACACGAGAATGAAATATTTGCGTAGTTTTTTTTATTCTATTATATTGATTTTTGGATGGCAAATTGTCGTACGTCAACAAAAACACTTGAAAAACACTAACATCATGCCTGATGCGCAAATGCGTACTATTATAAATTAATGCTGTTGTGTAAAGCGCTTGTTATAAAAAATATTATAATTATAATATTAATGGCTGTTCTAAAAGTATCCAAAAATCATAAATTCCTAATATTTAAAAGCATTTCTTATTTTCAAATGTACCGCAATCAATTCGATATCGCATTCTGAATTGGAATCATAATATATCATGTATCTGCAGTCAATATATTGACGAAAATATCATTCGATTTATTGTGAACACGTCAACATTTTTTTATCGATAAGAAAAAACACAGGAGTCATTGTGATTAGTATAAGCGCCTGAGTGTAGAAGCCCTGTCAGGGTCAGACGTAATTGTTTTGGTTAACAAGGATCCATCACGGAAGTTCCATCAATTACGAAAGGATGATTTTTGAACACGAAAACACGCCAACTCTCTAATTCGAAGATTCGTGATATTTGTCTATAACAACCCCCCCTCACCACCGTCTCACGTAAGATTTTATATTTTTGACACAATATATCAAAATATATCAATTATTTTCGCTGCAAACGAGATTCACGGGATTTCAAAAGATTGCAATGATTTCAAGGAATTCAAAATTTTTCACGGCGTTTCAAGAATTTCAACCAATTTTGGGGGTTTTACATGATTTTCGCGGATTTTAGAGTTTTTAAAGATTTTAGAGTTTTCAAAGGTTTTTAAAATATTTTATAAGATTTAAAAATGAGGATTTGAAAGGATTTGAAAAGATGCTATCGGATCTTAAGAGATATAAAAAGGTTTTGATGATTTCACAGAATTTCAAATGATTTTAAGAGATTTTAAATGAGACAGTTAGTAATAATGCAATTGCCATTTTAAAAAATATAATTAGATATTTTCATGCAAGACCTATTTTTAAATGTTGGTGTTTTTAAATGTTGCTGTTGGGTAAATCGCGTGTTATAATCAATATTATGGATTTACCTAATAGCTGTTCTAAGAGTATCTAAAAATCATAAATTCATAATATTTAAAAGCATTCCCTCATTTTAAATGTATTGCATTCGATTCGATATCGCATTCTAAATTAGAATCATAATATATAATTCATCTGCATTCAATATATTGACGCAAATATAATTCGATTTATTGCGAACACGTCAGCATTTTTTGTATCGATAAGAAAAAACACAGGTGTAATTTTGATTAGGATAAGCACCTAAGTGAAAAAGCCCTTTTATGGCCAGAGGGGGCAGTAGTAATAGGTTGTAGAACAAGGCTCCATCACGGAAGTTCCATTAATTACGTGAGGATGATTTTGGGATATTTAGACCCGCTCCTCCCTACTCGTATATTATTGATTCGTTATGTTCATATTACCCCTCCCCCACCTCCTACTTACGTAACCTTTTATAATTTTTACTCGATACATACAATTATGTATATTATTGTTTTCTCCGTAAACGAGATTTTAGAGGATTTCAAAAGATTTCAAAGATTTCAAAGGAATTTTGAATAATTTTAAGAAATTTTAAGAATTTTACCCGCTTTTGAGGGATCTCAAAGGATCCTTATGGATATGAAAGTATTTTTACAATATTTTGAAGCTTTCAAGCGATATAAAGGATTTTCAGTTTTTATGGGTTTTAAGAGAGTTTAAGAGATGTGAATGTAAATCACGGCATTTTCAAGGATTTTCAATGATTTCATGTGCGAGCGAAATATTTTCATGACTTTTAAAGGATATCAGAGGATGTTAATGAGATTTTCACAATTTTAAGAGATTTTAAAAGACATGGAAAGATTTCAAGGAATTCTAAAGGATATTTAAGGATGTTAGGTGATAGATACGGGTTTCAGAGGATTTTGTACGATTTTAGAAGTTTTAACCGAATTTTATGGGAATTTAAAGAATTTTATATCGATATAAAGTACCTGAACAAATTGCGAACTTACACCTTAGAAAATTTTCCGATTCCGATTTTGAAGACATTTTTATTTTCAAACCACCTTAATGTACATATTATATAAATTCAACTTATTTTGAACATTTTTATTTTTCAGAGAATACAGTACCTACCAATCTTAGAAAATGAATCTGTCAACATGGTCAACATTTTTCGTATCCAGCATTTTTCTAATGATAGCTGCGTCAGCTACATTTTCAACGAAAAACTATGTCAATCTAATCTCAGATCTCTATAATCTTCACAAAGCCTCCTCTCTAACATCAATACATTTTATTGATCGTGAGGGTAAGTTTTCGTATTTATGAATCATTTTAATAAACAACTGTGTATTTTAACCCTTCCCTTTTTATTTGTTTTTAAGTGAATGACAAAAAATGGGAGGTAGTAATTCAAATTGTCAAAATATTGTTATTTTAATTAAAAAATTTGCCTCGACAGTAGTATTTCGAATGTAATAAGCAGCTATAAGTTTTTATTTTTCTCCACTGCGTAGCGTGCGAGACATTAATGCTGCAGATTTATGCTGTAATTTACAAATTTTCATGTTCTCCATGCTCTAATGTAACTATACCGGGTGTCCAAAAAGTCCCTGGACGGCTAAATATTTCCTCAGGCAAGATATTTTTCAGGGAGGTCGAGGTCATTCTCGAAGTGACTTTCAACGAGGAATTCAGTGGTGAGATTTATTTTGATCTTGACCATGACCTTCACAGTCATTTCAAGGTCAAATTGATTTTTTTAAATGACCTTAACCAATTGAAAATTTGATTTGGGAAGGTCATGGCAAGGTCAAGCAATGTACAGCAGGATGACTCGACTGGCAGGCATTTTTGAAGAAAATGTCCTGGTAAAGGTCCTGGTCAAAGTCAAGGTCAAGGTCACCAATTTATCAGAGGTAGAAAATGCTACAAATCTTGCGTTGAACATTTTCTTCAAAAATGCATGTCAGTCGAGTCATCCTGCTGTACTTTGCTTGACCTTGCCATGACCTTCCCAGGTCAAATTTTTAATTGGTCAATGTCTTCTCTGGACGTAAAATTTTCCGCTCTCTCAGTTTCCGAAGTCAAAAATAGGGGTTACCATTTAAAAAATCAATTTGACCTTGAAATGACCATGAAGGTCATGGTCAAGATCAAAATAAATGTCACCACTGAATTCCTCGTTGAAAGTCACTTCAAGAATGACCATGAACTCCCTGAAATATATCTTGCCTGAGGAAATATTTAGCCGTCTCGGGACTTTTTGGACACCCTGTATATAGAATTACATACAGTACCCTCACACTTAACGCGAAAGTGTGGGACTGGTATTCGCGTCAGTTGACTTTTCCCACCACATCGAAAATCTTTCTCCCCTTGCGCTTTACCCTCATATCTGACTGGTTGAGAAAATTGATTCTATTCAAAATAATTATTTCAATTTTGACAGTTCAGGAAACAAGTAGCAGAGAACATTAAGAAGTTCTTATGTTAATTTTACATACTAATCCTACAAAATTTTATTACAAGTTTTATTCAGACAAAAATTTAAAATTTAAGATCTCTGGACTGGATAGGCATGTACGTGTTGGCATATAAAACAATTTGGGTTGAATTTGTACTTGCCTACAATTGATAGCCATTCATAAATGTAAACTAACTTATCAAATAGGTTACATTGAATGTCAACATTTTTTGAAAATTCGATAGTGGGAGCAAAACGAGTAAGGGAAGTCGCGATAAGTGGTAGTGCGATAATTGAGAGTATAAACCTTCGCATCTGCGAATCACAGTCAAGTAGAAGCACAACAATGTTACACTGAAAATCGATTTTTCTACGCTTATTGGATATATCGACCAATATTTATTGACGTATTTTCATGAAACGTTTCACAATACCCTGGCGGAGGTCGGGCCCCTGCATGTTGGTAATCCGCTTCAGGCCGCCGTTAGCAGACTACAATGACAGCCACATTATTTTTTCATTTTTTAACACTGAAAAAGAAACTTGTTGCAATTACGGCATGACCATTTAACGTACATTTTAACGTATTATTATAATTGCAACAGTTTACATATTTATTTTGTTTCTTTTATTAATTATAATGCCATATTACTTTAGCATTACTTTAGCATTAGGCTGTAGCGTAATGCTTGCTTTCGGCCGATCCGGCAGGGTAAATTAAAAACTAATGAAAAATAAGTTTTGTGCATGCAACTCAGGTTCCAAAAAGCACATACCTCCGATATTTTTGAAACCTTGTAAATCGATGTATTTTCATGCGCTGATCACCAAAATGGCCATGAAAATACGGGCAAAATTAATTTTCAAGGTCAAGACATTTAAAAAGATATTTCAAGAAAATAAAAATACAGAAAGAGGGGTTATAGAGGCCAGGAGATAGCATGTTTGTTAAAGGGGAAAGATTAGAAATGGTGTAGTTGAGATTGGAGACACAAATAATTGCTCGAGTCTGATATTCAAAAATTTCCCGAAAATTTCGGTAATTTTTAGTAAATTCATCATAAATTTTCAAAAATCCGTAACGTTTATTCTTATCGTTTCTCAAACCGGAAATTTCTTGCATTTTTTTAGACAAAATATCGCGTGCAACAGGTGCTGAAAGCTGGTGGTTGTAACTATTGTACAGAAAACTTCATACTCGCTACTTTCGACATGGGGAGCACAATATAATATTATTATTAAATTTGACTATTTAATGCATTTTATAAACATAATGATCTAGTGGAAAGTACCCTCCAGTAGATAGTCTTAAATAACTGGAAACCTAGTAAATAAATGTTGATTATTTTTCTTAGTATAACATTTCGACAATGATACTATATTGCCTAACGAAGTTTCATTGAAATATTATAATTCATTAATGTGTTAGAGCACAAGAATAATTTTTTACCTAAAAAAAGTCCCGCCTTGGTTTATTCATAATTTTTAACTAAATGAAACATTTTTGTGACATGTTCATACATCATAATCAAAGTTTAAAGTTTAATAAAAAATATATATTGACACAACGCCTTGTTACTTTATTATTTGTAAATATTTAAAAACTATTCATTTGACATTACATTATCCAACAGTGAATAACCAACAGCAGATAATCGAAAATGTGCAAAAAATTTCACAGTAAAAATTGGCATCTCTGTGGTGGTACCGCAGTTGTTTCAAGTTAAAGGTTATTTTTTCTGTTTATTTTGATTTTTCAAGTATTCAATGTCCAGTTTTTGTATATAATTATCTGAAAAATAGTGTCAATTTCTAGTTATTGAGAAGCCTAGAATATGGCTTCGTTTTAGGGCCTCTCTAAGAAAAGATATTACTTTTGGGATTAAGGTATACCATATAGAAATTTAATGTTTTTCTGTCATCGCAAGTTAGTTTAAATTGTATGAAGGCTGAAAATCTCACAACACCCGGATCGCACAAAAGTTTCCCTGAAGATTCCTGGAAAACTCCATTGAAAGGTTCAGGGAATTCCAAAAAATATTCTAGAACAGTTTACGGAAGTAGGTAAATGTCTGCGTATCAAGGAAGGTTCCTTGAAAGTTCCAGGAATATTCGTGAAAAATTTTCGCCTCACATTAATTAATTTTAACTCATTGACAAATTTTTCACGAACATTCCAGGAACTTTCCGGGAATTTTTGTGCCAAACGTGCGCATTATAAAAATTCAATGAATTTGATTAATTGAATTCGTCTTGAACATTCCTTAAATCTTCATTGGGAACCTACCTGGATACTTGGACGTTTACCTACTTCTGTGAACCTTCCTGGAACATGTTTCGGAATTCTCCGACCCTTCCAGGTATATTTAGGGAAACTTTTGTGTCATCCGACAAATAGTACCAATCTCACTGCATGTCAGGGATCAGAAAATGTCAAAACTTCAGGCTTTTATGATATTTCGAAATATAATAATACTTCAGCTATTATTTACTTGATAAACTCATTTTAATTGTAGAAACTAATGATAAATTGTAATGATCAAGAATTGAAAAATCTACTTTGTCCAGGAGCAATGCCAAAAAGGATCATCTATTGATGGATAGAGGTGTTCAAAATCATACTATTGACAAAGTCTAATGAAAATCTTCAATGCGGCTCACTGACTAACTTCCTGATATTTTTTCTATAGGAATGCACTGCTTTTTAGTGATAATATTTTTTTCAGCGAATTAGTGCTTCACAAATTTATACATGATTGATAAGCTTTTTGAAAATTTGTTTTGAATATGAAAAATATATAATGAATGTTCAAATATAAAAAGCGTAGTTGCTCACCTGCCGGCACCGGCAAGCAACCTTCTTGCCGGGCTACCTGGCAAGAGCAAATAGATGGACTTGGGGAACTAGATAACTAGGTAACGCGCTCCTTTAAGGGAAAATCTGGTACACAGTCGGATATAAAGGAGTGGGAGTGTCAGGAGCAGGAATCTATGACAACGCGAGGATATGGATCCAGCTTAGGAGGCATGCCTCCATTTCTCAGACGGAGGTCAAAATCTAATTTTGCACTGAATCTTTTCCCGATTTAATATTTCTTCTCACGAACGTATTCGCTGATTTTGTCAAAAAAATGTACAATTGTCTTCCTGTTAATTTTGTGTCCAACCCTTATTCCGAGAAATCCAATTTTCAAAATTCGAACTTATACTATCAACCTTGTCCTGACCGCGAGATCGTAAAAATGAAAGTCCTTGTTAATTGTTTTTCAAGTTTTTGAACAAATATTCTAAAAAAATTTTGATAAATAAATGTTATAGAACTGCGTCGTCAACAAATTGTTTATTTGAAATTATCTTATGATTTTATTCAATTGTTTTATTGAAAAATTATAAATCTCCCTTTATGTTTTTTATCATGCTTCATTTCTTCCTGATGAATATTATGTGATATTAAAATATATAGTTTTACCTTGAATTAATTTGTTTAGATGTCTCCCAGATGAATGCTATTTTTAATATACAAATTCTGTTGTCGAGAGCAAGAATTATGACAGTTACATTAAATTTGGAAGAAGGGTTCTTGCCAAATGACCATACCAAAAGCTTGAGATATGTTAAAAAGCCAATGAATGTAATTTTCATCACTTGCGAAGGTGACGTGAAAAAAATGAAAGAATTATCAAAAGAACTAAGTTTCTATGGAGTTACAAATCTGATCCTATTCATAAAAGCATTCAAATCTCCTCTAGTTAACTCTTGCATGAATCCAGCTGGCAATCCATTTCTTCTGAGCGAAAGTTTTTCATTTTTTGTAAAATGCTATGAAGACTTTGAAGTTCGAGAATGGCACGCTTTAAATAAATATCAACTCAAAATTTATGAAAGGCTTACTTGGGAACCAACAAGAGGACTTGTTCTTAAATACAAAAAATTAATGCAAAGCGTTACCGATATTCTCAATGGAAAAGTTCTACGCATAGAAAGATTTTCGGTAAGATAAATACGAAATGTACGAAATGTCGATTTCAAAACTCCAAGTTTTCTCCCGGTTAATTTTTAAAAAATCGCAGACCTCACATTCACAGTCCTAATTCTAGGAATAAATTTGAAGATCTTCAAATATTATGGCCTTCAAGATGAAGTTTTTTTCCATTGTTTAAAGTCCATTTCGAGTTTTAATGACATTAAAAATTCAAATCCTGACAATATTTTATTCTGTTTTAAGCATAAGATTTAAAATCCTAAAATACTTTCAAATTTCAAATATTCTTTATAGATATGAAATCTCGAGCTTTTCTACCACAAATCTGTTTTAAATTATTGTTTGCGAAATGCACAGAAGTCCATGTGTTAATGAATTATTTCTTCAGATTTGCATTCATCTTGAACACGCGTTCTCTAAAGTTTTTAATTTCTTGAATAGTGAGTCAACTTTTTAAGTTTTCATATATTTTAAAATCTTACAAAACCATGCCGCTCGCGAGCAAAATAGGTTTGAAAAAATTATTTTGTGAAGAGTCTTAAAGTTTTTTTTAAATTCAATTTTTTTACCTTTTTTGGGGTTGCCTAGAGTCTTCTCAATTTTTGCCAGATTTTAAGATACTATTCTGCAAGAGATAATAATGTTTTAATATACCCTTATTTTTAAACTTTATTTTTCGCACCCATAAAAACATTAACAATTTTTTTGTTGGAATTTGAGGATTTCTTGTGAGCAAAATGAACTCACTAAAAATTCAAGATATATAAGGAATCAAAACAGGAAACACTGCAAATTTTTAAAATATTGAAATCTATGGATAATGGAATTATTTAGTTGACTTTTTTGTGAGTTCCTTTCGATCCCAAGAAAGTCCTCAAATGCAAAAAAATAATGTTTTTGGTGTTTTCATGGGCGCGAAAAATAATATTTAAAAATAAGGGCATATTAAAACATGATTATCTCTTGCAAAATATTATCTTAAAATCTGGCAAAAATTGAGAAGACTGTAGGGGGTCCCAATGCACTACTTTTATGCATGGTATTGTTTGCGATTTCCGAATATTTATCACTTCAAATAAAATTGAGTAACTTCAAACGACCTCAAGAACCTTTTGAGACTTTGGTCACATCTGGAGACTTTGCTAACTTTTGAAGATGTTTTTTCCAATTTTCATAGATAAACACACTTCCAGTTAGGATGCTTTTCGTTTAAAAATAGATTGCAACATATATCTGATTTTAATGTTTGTCAAGTAAAATTGAAAGATTGGATACGATACAAAACAATACAATTGTAACAGTTTCTATTTAAAATTGATCAAAATTCAATTAGTTAATGAGCAGCTATACAATTTGCTCCTTTTGTTTGAAAATTATTGAAATAAGGTTCAAGTGTTTGCTTTTTCTAGGTCAAAAATGTAGAGACTTGTTGGATATTCCATAAATTATTCAATTTTTAAGGCTTTCAAATGAAATTTTTTTATCTTTGAACAGTATTCAAATATTTGTATTCCACAGCCTAAATTGACCAAATTTTCGGAGATATTTTCACTCAAAAAAAAGTTCTGGTTAAAGTTACTAGACGCGTCTGGTTGAAAAATTTCTAGTTAGTTTAATCAGATATTATGGTTAATATGACTAGAAAATTCTAGTTAATTAACTCTAGTTGATTTTTTCTGGTTAAAACTATTCTGGTTAATATTTCTGGTAACAGAAGTGTCGCGCTCTTGCGTCGGTTTCAGAAATCTGTCTTTTGTCTTATGTCGCGTTGCTGGATGGGTCAAGTGACGCTTTGTCATAAATGTCCAATAATTCTCGAACAATCGCGATTTGTTAATTTTATTTTCTGTTATACAAGTATAAATAATTATAGTGAACCGTGAATTTAGTTGTGTTTAAAAAAAACTGCCCGTTATCTGTCTAAATGTCAGTGGTACAGGGATACTTCTAAACCAAGCACATATTTTTTGGGTGGCTTTGAAAAATATTCTCGAAAATATTAACATTTTAGACAATAAATGAACAAAGTGAATGTTCCAGAATTTTGGTATTGACCAAGTGATATAAGTGCATATTATGTGAAATACCAAACAAAATAGTCTTAACGAATAGTTTCAGAAACAGACTGCATCAAAAATATGCTGATTTTGCTTCGAGTCTTGAGTCTATCACCATTTATTAATATATCCACATATAGATTATAGAGAGATAAATATTTAAGAGAAGCGGAACATAGTTGCTGTACTCGGCTATCGAAAACTTTCGTTAGATTATTTTCTTTGGGACGCAGTCCATGTAATTTCAGAGGGGGTTGTAGGAAGAGTCCAGGAAGGTAGAAAAGTATCGCAATTCGATAGTCGAAAATCCATGGCTACCAGAATATCTGGTTGGGCTTACCAGAACATCTGGTTAAGTTTACCAGAATATCTGGTTAAGTTGACTAGAACGTTGTATCCTTAAGCTATCAGAAAACTGTCTAGTAAAGATTTCTGGATACCCTTACCAGAAATTCTGGTTAAATTGACCCGAATTTCTGGTAACATTAACCAGAAACTTGCCAACCGGAAAATTCTGATACTTTTAACCAGAATTTATAGTAAGGGCATATTTAACACTCTATTCTGGTTGAATTAACCAGAATTCTGGTTAATTCAACTAGAATTTTTTTTGAGTGTTCATTTGTGGTCTCTACAGTATGGTTTACAAATGCTGCAATATTACATTGATTGAATGTGTATATTTGTTGATAGATTCTCTATAAATTCCATAAATATTTGAATGAGTTATCGCTTGCCGTTGAACTTGCTGGAAATTTCACGACAAGAAATGTTGAAATCGAAGATGTTGACATTGGGTCTTTGAACACAAGCAGCAAGACATGGTCCGGTGCTATGGGCCGTATTGAAAATAATGAGTTTGACATTATAGATTTTATTGGAAAAGAGGCAAGAATTTTAGTTTTGGCTGATTCCACTATGTATATAACAGTATTAGAAGTATGCCTTTGCATAAAAAGGCCAACATCTAAAGTAGTATTTTTGTGGTCTGGTTATTTCAAGGTACACGAAATTATAATATTGAAATTAATAATTATATTGTATTCAGTTTCCAGGATGATCATAACCATTAAAAAATTGTTCAGCAAAAGTAATCATCACGAAATAACAATGCTAAATAGTTGTAAATAGTTCATCTTTTCATGTAATAAAAATCAGCTACCAAAACTCATCAGTTTTATTTTTAGCCATTCACGTATAAAATATGGTACGCTTTGATAGCGTATCTTATAGTCACAGTGACTCTTCTTACATTCTTGAGATTCAAAGTAGAAAATGGCTTATACCACGGTGGCATTTCGCAAAATTTTCTACATATTTGGGGATGTTGCGTTCAACAAGGATTACCAGGTATGAAAATATAGATAATTAAGCTAAATATTAACCAATCTATGTAATGCATACCCTCATTATTAATAAAATTATCTTATTAATTCTCTGCAGAATTTCCGAAAGCTTTAGCTCTGCAATTTTTTTATTATTCGACTTTCATTTTTGGATTCTTGATTTTTGCGATTTACTCGGCATCTTTCGTAAGTGAACTAACTATACTTCAGGAAAAATTGCCTTTCAGCTCAATAGAAGAATTTGTGAAAGAAAAATCATATTCGTTAGCAGCAGGACTTTTCCTTTATGATCATAAAACGACAGTAAGTATAACTGAGGCTAAAATAGGTATAAATTTTGACCACTCTATTCTTGCACTGATTCAAGACGTTTTTTTAAAAATGTGAAAGTCTTTGAAAAATGGCACTTTGAAAAAAAGCAACTTTGTTCTTAAATAAAAAAGTGTTTGTGTATAAAAAACAAAGTTCAGTGTCAAGCAAAATGTCATTCCAGTATGCCATGTTTTTAATAAATAGCGAGTAAATGTGTGTTGAATTCTATAAGTATTCGTCAATTTATCATACTTTTTTTAATTGTATCATTATACCCAAAATCAAAATTATATACTTTTCCTATCTCGTGCCAGGCATTATATATAATGCCTAGGGATTATATAAAATGCCTAGGGATTATATAAAATGCCTAAGCAATGTATATAATATGCATTCGATTACATACTTTGCCTGAAATAGCCAGGCCTGATATATAATGCCTACGAATTATATATACAGTAAACTTCCGATTATTTTAAGGTCCTTGACACGTGCCCAACCAAATATTTTAAAGCTGGAGGGGGCCCCACCTTTACCGCGATTCGGCAGTTTATTTTTATTAACGACGCTCATTGGCTGCCCCGTTCTTGTATCGATGCGCCGCCGGTGACTACTTTTTCAAGCGAAAAGCGCGGGTGATTTAAAATCAGTAATCAATACTATCCATGATAATACAAATAAATACACCCGAGATTCCAAGAACTGCTGGCTCATGCAGTTTCTCAGCGCGTAAGGCGATAGACGGTTGCGGCTCTCGCCTTGAAAGGGTATAGTGCGCGAATACTCTGTCGAGTACATATATTGGTCAATATTATGGGAACGCTACAGGCGAGTAGATATTTGGCTTATTGCGCAGTTGAAAAAGTCGCGGTCCGTTAGTCTGCATGCATACGATCAGTGTTTTTCAAGTGTATTTCAAATGTGGTTGTTGGCGTACGACAATTCGCCAACTAAAAATCAATATTATAGAACCAAAAAACGACGAAAATATTTCGCGGAATAGTGAGTTTTATGGCATGACGTCGATAGGTGGAAATATCAGCCGTCAGGGAGGTTAGTACATGGTACTGCAACTGCATACGACTTTTTGGAGAAAATCTCCGAAACGTAATAGTATATTACGCAGTGAGAGACGAAAAGTGATGGATGCAAAACGAGCGTGAAGTTGGCTACGAAGGCGCGAGCGATCGTCGCCGAGTGTTGTCGAGCGCGAAATGACAAACCCGAGGCCGAAACCGAGGGTTTGTCATCGCGCGAGACAAAGCTCGGCGACGAGAGATCGCGGCTGAGTTGTCAACTTTACGCGAGTTTCATCCATGAATTGTCGTCTCGAGGTGCGTATAATATTTTTCTTAATTAACATATCGAAATTTGCCGGTTTAAGTAAATCAAAGTAAAAATTGACATATTGATAGTTGGCATGTAAATAAGTCTCGTTTCGATGAGAACTCTATACGAAAATGATAAGGCTGACTTGCAAAGAAGAACCGAAAAGTATG